>JALJCO010008953.1:0-31749 GCA_023101725.1 Atherinomorus stipes
AGTTTAAGTTTAAGTTTAAGTTTATTTGTTTATATAGCCCTTTACAGTACCCATTGGATACACAAAGTGCTTTACAGCAGGGGTAACAGAAAAAGAGACAATGTAAAACATCATAAAAATGCAAAGTTAAATACTGGGAAAAATTAAGAACAAAGAAGATCAAGAGCTATGAAAACAACCAACAGAGAATCAGAACAGGCTACTCGGGGAGCGCAGGGTGTACCTAAAAGAGAGTAAAATCTTTAGTAAATAAACTAGTTAGAATTAAAATTATTAAAAGCTAGACGAAAAAAATAGGTCTTTAGCCTCGATTTAAAAGATCCCAGCTCAGTCGTGAGACGAATGTCGGGAGGCAGCGAGTTCCATAATCTCGGGCCAGCAGCCGAGAACGAGCGGTCGCCCCACTGTTTTAATTTAGTTCTTGGGACTTCTAAGAGAAGTTGCCCAACAGAACGAAGGGCCCTGCTGGGGTCCCGGCGGACTAGCAGGTCAGCCAGATAAGGGGGGGGCCAGGCCGTTGAGGGCTTTGAAAACAAACAAAAGTAATTTAAAATCAATTCGGAAGCGGACGGGGAGCCAGTGCAGGGAAGACAGGACGGGAGTTATATGTTCCCGCCTGGACGTGCCCACCAAAAATCGAGCAGCAGCGTTCTGGACGAGTTGCAGGCGGGCGATGGAAGCCTGGTTCAGACCAACGAAAAGGCCGTTACAGTAGTCCAGCCTGGAACTGATGAAGGCGTGAACAGCCTTCTCCAGGTCCCCACGGTTAAGAAAAGGTTTTACCTTTGAGAGGAGACGGAGGTGGAAGAAGCTGGTTCTGACGATGGCGCTGATCTGTTTTTCGAACTTGAGGCCACTGTCTAACAGAACTCCAAGATTTTTTACGCAGGACTTGGGGGAGGGAATAGAGGTGTTGCAGTCTGGGAAGGAACTAAGCATGAGTGGAGTGCCAAACAAAATAAAATCAGTCTTGGCGTCATTAAGATGTAAGAAATTCTGTGCGAGCCATGACTTCACGTCGTTTAGACAGTCTAAAAGCTTTGTGAATGACGGAGTGTGATTTCTGGTCAGGTGCAGCGGAAGATAGATTTGAATGTCGTCGGCGTAGAAATGGAAAGATAGGTTGTGCTTGTCAATGATAGAACCAAGGGGCAGCAGATACAGCAGAAAAAGGAGAGGACCGAGAACTGAGCCTTGTGGCACCCCGTGGGTGAGTGGAACACGTGAGGAGGAGGAATCACCGGAAACAACGGAGAAGCTCCTGTCAGATAGATAGCTTTTGAACCATTTGAGTGCTGTTCCACGGATACCAATTAAGTGCTCCAGGCGGGAAATAAGGACAGTGTGGTCGACCGTATCAAAGGCGGCAGAGAGGTCTAAGAGGACTAGCAGGGTGGGATTGCCAGCATCAACAGATAGAGTGATGTCATTATGAATTTTTAGCAGGGCAGTCTCAGTACTATGGCGAGCCCTAAAACCAGACTGGAACTTGTTCAGAAGGGCATTTTGATCTAGAAAAGGCTGTAATTGTTTAAGAACAAGCTTTTCTAGCACCTTTGAAAGAAAGGGAAGGTGGGAGACTGGTCTAAAGTTTTGTAGCAGAAGAGGATCAAGATGTGGTTTTTTCAAAATAGGCCTGATCACAGCATGCTTGAAGGCAGCCGGGACAGATCCCAGAGATAAACAACCATTGAGAAAGAAAAGTAGATAAGGACCAACAGAAACAAAAACCTCTTTTAGCAACCTGGCCGGAATAATGTCTGATGGACAACCTGTAGGTTTCAAGCTGCTAAGAACATCACTAAGGTGTGATAAAGAGATGGTCTCAAAATGCTCGAAAACCTGTACAGGAGCAGTGTGGACATCAGTCACAGAGGAGGGGCTAGCAGCAATGCTTTTCCGAACAGACAACACTTTCTCAATGAAAAAAGCAGCAAATTCATCAGCGTCAGCAGGAAAAGTATTTGAGAGACCAACATCGGGATTAATAACAGAGTTAATGGTACTGAATAGGACCCTGGGATTATGTGAGCTGTTTGCTACAATGGACAACAGATACTTAGCTTTAGCGTCTTTCATGGCTTTCTGATAAGTGGTCACACTTTCTCTCAGCAAACCCAGGGAAACATGCAACTTATCTTTCTTCCAGCGACGTTCAGCTTGTCTGCATTTCCGTCTTAACAGATGGATATGGTCATTTATCCAGGGATCCTTTTTGGTGGAGGATGGAACAGAGCGAAGGGGAGCAATACAATCCAGAATATCGGAGGAGGTAGAGTTGAAGGTGGAAAGCAGGACATCAGGGCAGAGGGTGGGCAGGTCATTGGCAGCGAGCAGCTGCGAGGCATTGAAGGCAGCAGCAAAGTCAGTAGCCGTAGCTGGAGTAAAAGCTCGCCGCTTGCAGGCCGGCAGAGCAGGCTTAATGGGGGAAGGAGGGGCCACCACATCAAAGATGACAGGAAAATGATCCGATAAGGTGGCTGCAGAAATATCCCTGATGGAGACCGAGAGACCGTAGGAAAGGACTAGGTCAAGGATATGTCCACGCTCGTGAGTGGGAGAGGTGACCAGCTGGGTGAGACCAAAGGAGTCGATGAGGCTCTTAAACTCGTTTGCCAGATGGTTTGTAGGACAGCAGACATGTACGTTAAAGTCGCCACAGATCAGAATCTTGTCAAACCTGGGGATGAATTCAGACAGGAATTCAGAGAATTCCTGAAGGAAACTGCTGGTCCTTGGAGGACGATACACTGTAGCGCACAGTACAGGGCAGGTGAGATCGATCACCATCAGCTGGACCTCAAAACTGGAGTAGGTATCCACAGGTAACAGTCTACAACTAAAACCATCTTTGAAAACAGCAGCAACGCCGCCGCCACGACCAGCCGCGCGAGGGGAGTTGAGAACCGCACAGCCGGGGGGGAGGAGTTCCGCGAGGGCACTGTCATCGCCGGGCTTCAGCCAGGTCTCCGTGAGGAGGAGGAAATCCAGGTTCCGTGATGAAAAAAAGTCGTTGAGTATGAAGGTCTTGTTCGACACAGATCTGATGTTGATCAGAGCCATCTGGATGAGTGAGCAGTCAGCGGAGCCGGAGGAGGAAGCGCGGTTTAGCGGCCGGAGGTTTCCGGGCACACAGCCCCGTCGGGAAGCCCGCGCCGGTCGGCGGGGAAAGGTAAACACGCCGGAGTCCGGAAGATCAGCCGGAGACACCGGGGTCTCGGTTCGCCAGGAGCTCGAAGGTTTAAGCCCAGGTAATCCACAGAAGATCCAGTTGGAGGACGACAGGAGGGAAGACGGGTAGATCCATGGAGTAATTTCCATTTGACAATGGCTCCTCCACATTTCCCACGTCTTCGGCGGCGGCCGGATCTGCGGGCGCGCCAGCAAGGGAGACGCCGCAGGTAGGGCGGTATTGCAGTCAGGAGAGGCGGCGGTGCATTAAACTGGCCATCAGTGCTCCAGATCGGCGTGTTCAGCATAGAGTCGCGGATAAGGAGAAGATCCATGCGATCGTACACCAATAGCGACATCACGCCCCGAGTAACGAGGGACAGGAACAGAAAAACCAACAAGAGAACGGAGAGCGACGGACGGCTGGCCGAGACCACGGGCGCCATCTTGAAGTCAATTCAAGATTCAAACAACCCAGCAGCTTTTTTTCTTTCTCTTTTTAATTGGAGGGAGCTACGATCTGCTCTGGGAATAAAGCAGGACCCACAGTTGACTTTCTTCTGGCTAACAAGGTAAATATTAAGGATGCATAATATTGCAGTGCTAAGGTTTTAGCATGTAAATGTAGCAGTATGAACGCCATATGACTGTTCTCGGGGAAGAGATACACTCTGGCCACTTTTTTTTTTTTTTTTTTTTATACTGGTAAGATCCCCGAGGGGAAATTAGGGCTCTGCATTTTACCCATCTCTGTACTGTGAGTATCAGAGAGCAGTGGGCTCTCTTAAGGCGCCCGGGGAGCAGTTGGTGGGGTTAAGGACCTTGCTCAGGTGTCCACAGTGGTTCACCTAGGAGTTGTATCGGGGACTCGAACCCGGGTCCTCCACGCCAAAGCCCACGACGCTACCACTAGGCTACCCACTCCCCAAAGTTGTTACATCACCATATATATTACATATATACCCACTCTTTGTTGTTACATGAAGTTAATGCAGTAATTTCATAAAGTCTTCGTGGTCTCAGCCTATGAATTTGGAAACTTGACCTATAAGCCAGCGTTAGCCGGTTGTTAGCATTAGCATACAGATGCAGGCATGAAAAAGTTCCCCTTTCTGCCGACTGCCAGCAACTTACCAGCAACTTATCTGCTAATTCGAATCGCACAGAGAAACGCCCACGTTCCCGGGGGGAACGATTTCAGAGCATAAATGAATGCCCAGAACAAGGACGTTTCAACACGCCAAGTTTGGACACCATGCATGATGACATATTCGCGGGACAAATCGTTCAGCCAGTGATAGTGCAGTAATAGTGCACGATTACTGCACCACTTCTGTCAGAAAAAGGCAGAACTTTTTTATGCCTGCATCTGTACAGTCTCAGTTTACTCAACGATTAACCGTAAACAACCTGCAGATTTATAACTTTATTACTTCAGCAGACATCTTGACTCTAACTCTAGGCTCAGACTGAGACTAGCACTAGTTAAATTAAATGCATGTGCATGACATTAGTGTCACTTTCACCTGTCGCCAGAGGGGGCACACTTCTGTAAAAAAGCTGGAACTTGCGCTGTATTCCTTTAATAGTAAAGTGTGTCCAGGCCCTACCTCCCCCTTATTTTACCCTTTATTTTACCATTAATGCTCTTTATTTAATTGCTTTTACAAACACTGACAACCTTAATTCTCTTTTCTAAAATGGTAAACATGCATTCAGTTGGTTGATCAGAACGGCACATGAGGCCTAAAGAGGACATCACAAGTTAACAAAGATCATAACTTTAGACATGAATAGTACTTTTTACCTTTCCTTGTATCTTTTAGATACTAAAAATATCAATAAAGTTACAGAAATATACTGTGGTTTAGATGTTTAATGTGTAATAAGATTCCCATGGTTTTATTTAACATAGCAACACAGCTAAAATCTAGTAGCAAGGTTGAGGGCTGTGACGCAGTCAGTTTCATGCTGATTATCCAAACTGTCCATTTGTAATGCGATTATGGCTCAGTGTTGCAAATTAATGCTGTTGTCTCTCCAATGTCTAAATGGCTGAGAATAAGGTTTGATTTAAATATTTGACTAAACAGGACTGAGCGCTCTGAGAAATGATGACATTTAGTCAGTGTGTGTGTGGGTTGGTGCATGGCTACCATGGGGATTGATAGGGAAGAAAAAAGTAAATTATGTGACTTAAAGCTGCTCTAAATTACTAGTCTACAGAACTGATTTCATTTAATTTTCTGACCGAGCTCACAAATAAATATTTTCATACTGTAGTGCTTTTTTTCATTTGACATTAATAGAAGTGATTGTGTTGAATCAGCATGTGACATTGTCTCAAATTGATTGCTTGCTCATGAATCCTATTGAATCGAGTATTGTGGCAGAATTTGTAAATATTGTCTTAAAGATAGATTGTATCTGTGTTGATATGGCCACGAAACACACGCTGAACTAATCAGGGATGGGGAAAGATTTAGACAAAAGACACAGGGTGAGGGAGCAAAAACACCTCCGACAGAACAAAATAAGTGGTAATTAGAAAGATGCAGAACAAAGAGATAGAAAAAAAAAACAGACAATCGCTCTGGAGATTAATGAAAGGAAAAAAGAAAATGATTAAAGAAAACAAAGAAAAAACTGGATAAATAGACATCACTCCAAAGTAGTGTGATGATTGACCAGCACACTGTAAAGAACCAACTGCTTTGACTGCAACAACAGTGGAGACGAATAAAGACTTATTCATAATAAGAGGTTTAAAATTTCCTCATGGAGCCACATTTGTAAGGAAATGAATTTGTGGGATGAACAGCAGAGTTCAGTATCTGGGTTACACTCACTAAGAAATGCCAACACCAAACTATTTATTCTCCTACTGACTGTTGTTTTGAGCATCTGTATCTGATTGTCAGCACCAATGAGCATGTACTCTGCTCCATGCATGTCTCATTCAAATGATCTGGATAAGTAGAGACTCAATGCTAACTGCTGCGTAGGGCAACAGCTTTTGGGGGTGGTAGTGTGACAGTGCGGGACAGCATCTCCCTCACTGGAAAAGCAAGGCTTGCCATTATTTAAGGCAATCCCAACTCAGAGATATGGAGATGAGATTCTGCAACCAGTGATGATCTCATATCTCCACAGTCTGGGTCTTAACTTTCCCCCCAAGATGACAGCGCTCTCCCCCCACATAGCGGGGTTTATCAAAGACAACCTCCAGAATTTGGGAGTAAAGAGAACGACGGACCTGCCTGCAATCCTGACCCGAACCCTACTGAACTCTTATGGGACATTTATGGGCACAACCACACAAATGCTGGTTGAGGTGTGGGATGTCGTCCCACAGAACTGTGTGTGGTCAAACTGGTGATCAGGGTGTTGTGACTACATGGTTCATCCACACGCTAATAAGGGCCCCTGTTTGTTACATGAAAAATTGTTAGCTGACCAATATATAATTTCCTCTGACTTTAATCAATTAACCCTATAAAACATCATCAAACAAGAATCAGTAGCAGAATCATCTGTTTTGGCAAAGACAAAGAAGATTTAGTAAGTTTTTAATTGGCAAAACTACATACTTTACTATGGTGTAGGCCTATACACCTGCTCCAGTACACTCGTTCACTTTCTTATCATCACAAATAGCTGATCAGCCAATCACATGGCAGCAACTCAATACATGTAGTCATGTAGACATGGTCAAGACGATTTGCTGAAGTTCAAACTTAGCATCAGAATGAGGAATAAAGGGTATTTAAGTGACACTGAACGTGGCATGGTTGTTGGTCTGAGTATTTCAGAAAATGCTGAACTACTGGGATTTTCACACACAACCATCTCTAGGATTTACAGAGAATGGTCTGAAGAAGAGAAATTATCCAGTCAGCAGTTTACTAAACCAAAATGTCTTGTTGATGTCAGAGAAGAATGGGCAGACTTGTTGGAGATGACAGAAAGACAACAGGAACTAAAATAACCACTGGGTTCCAACCAGGGTATGCAGAATACCATCTGAACACGCAACACATCCAACCTTGAAGCAGATGGGCTACAGAAGCAAAAGACCACACTGGATATTACTCACCAAAACCAGACAATAGAAGATGGAGAAATGTTGCCTGGTCTGGTGAGTCTCCATTTCAGCCCAAGATTCAGATAGTAGGCTCAGAGTTCGGTGGAAACAGCATTAATCCATTTGACCTTTTACCAGTGGTTCAGACTGGTGGTGTAATGGTGCGGGGGATATTTTCTTGGCACACTTTGGACCCCTTACCAACATGGCATGGTTTAACCACTACAGTCTACCTGAGTGTTGTTGCTCTGTCTGACCATGTCCATCCCTTTATGAGCACAATGTAGCATCTTCTGGTGGCTGCTTCCAGCAAGATAATTTACCATGTCACAAAGCTCAAATTATCTCCAACTGCTTTCTTGAACATAATGAGTTCACTGTACTCATATGGCCTCCACAGTCACCAGATCTCAGTCAAACAGAACAGCTTTGGTGGTGGAATGGGAGAGTCTCATCATGGATGCAGCCACTGTGTGATGCTGTCAAGTCAATATGGAGCAAAACCTCTGAGGAATAGTCTCATTCAAAGTTGATAAATGGTCTGACCAATCTTTTGACTGTTTCTGTTCATTGATATTGTATACTTTTTATTGTCTGTTGTCCTTTGTGAGATTTGAGGATTTGATCAAACTGAATAGAAAAGAAGATTTAAGGAACCCTTGAAGTTTTCCAGTTTAGTTTCCAGTTATTCACAGTCATACATGAAGCGGTTCCAAGCCACTAAACATAGCAGTGATGAGCAAGAGGCTTCATAACTGATATGTTTTAATAAACTGTCAATCATTCAAAAAACTTAATCATGGTAATTGCAAGGGTTAATTTGCTATTCATCACAAATCAATCATTTTTGGTTTTGTTTTAAATGTACCATATCAGGATGTTAATCATGTCTTTAATTCTCTTGTAAGCATTGGAGTGGACAAATATAATTCCTTTATGCAAATGGATGTTTATATCTATTAAAGCAATCCCAAAAAAACTATTCAAGATTCAATTCAATCTTAAGTGGGATCAAAACTGGGAAGCAGAAACAGAAACAGAAATTATTTGGGGGCCATTCACACGAGGACGATTGCGGGTAAAAATGGCAGAAATATTTCATCGGAAGTGCCTTTCGTTCACACGGCAATGGCGTTTTTCTGGGTTGAAGACGCCTTCCAAAGTGGAATTCCTGAAGATGCCACGCTGTTGCATTCTTGTCTGCACGGTCTAAAATGCAAAAATTATAGTGGACCTGCTCACACATGTCCTTAGATCTGCTGTAAACCCAGCAGATCTAAGGTAGGTTTTACGCATGCACGCGGACATGGTGGACCTAACTTCAACTTCAATTTATTGTCGAAGTGGGCCACATCTGGATATACGGCACAGATGAAATTGCATCTCTCTGGACCCACAGTGCATTTTATAAAATACAATAACTATGGGATAAAAACACAGAAAAGGTAAAAAAAATAAAAAAATAAAAATAGATAGATAGATAGATAGATAGATAGATAGATAGATAGATAGATAGATAGATAGATAGATAGATAGATAGATAGATAGATAGATAGATAGATAGATAGATAGATAGATAGATAGATAAATCTAAGAATCCACCCAATGGCAATAGTGCAATAATACATATGGCAGAGTAAACTGAGTAGCAGTCCTGATGGATACGATAGTGCAATATGTAGTAGTACCATTTATGGTGCAATGTTGAACTGGTGCCATGGTGATGATAAAAGTGCAAATCCAATTGAATTACATGCACTTTTGCGTCCTATATGCACGCAGATTTCATCATGACAACGCTTGGGTAAATGCAGATAAAAAATTAAGATAGGACGCCACTTTTGCATCTTCTCTCCTGATCGTCACCGTGTGAGCGTAGCCTTAAAAAATCCCCAAAAAACCCAACAACAACAAAAAAACCTTGCAACAGTAGTAACACCTTCAAGGGAGGCCTGTATGAGGCAACTGGCCCAACGCACCTGGGATATCGCTCGGATACCTAACTTACACAGACACTCGCAGTCCCGATAAGTGGTGCTGTGAAGCTGGTTATCAGCTCGGTAATTCAACCCAGGGTTTGCCATTGATCAGAGCGCACTCACATTCTGCAAAGGGGTGGTGTTTGCAGCACCTGACCAATTAGACACGGAAAAACCCTGTAGATCAGCCTACTTTACCACGGAGCAGCAGACAATTATTTACTAAAAATATAAAGAATTCAACCATCAAGCCGAGAGCAACACTGTTGCCACAGCAACAGCCAGAAAGGAATGCTGGCAGAAAACCGCCAGCAAGTTTGTGAGGTTGTACATATTAATTAATCAGACAATGTAAACGGACAGCATTCTGATCACTGAGTTTGACTTTATTGCAGCACATGTGCCTTTCCTTTATATTTTCCATTTAGGTCTTTCAAGGCTCAGCTCCTCATGTGTTTTGGAATATTAATTCCTCACTGTTACAGCATGAATAGTTGTGTGTTCATGAATTCATGTTTCTGTAGTTTTGCCATGTGTGAACATCATTATCATTAACCTCGTTATTTCAGACGCAAACCTAGTGGAGTCAAGAACAAGAGAAAAAACACACTTGAAAGCGTTACATTTACAACATATGGCTTCATCAGTTGACAATCATAGGTTTCTTGTTTAATTCTCATTTTTTTCCATTGAGTCTATAGCTTCTGGTCTTGTCTTGGATACTCTTGTCTGTCTTGTTTATTGTTTTATCTGTTTTATTCATCCCCTGCTCCCTGATTGCAGTCTTTGTCAAACCTGTTTTGTGTATGTAATTACTCCCACCTGCATCAAAGTTTACCAAATCCTCCTTATTGCCTCTGAAACACCTCAGCATCTTAACCTCAGGAACCCAGTTGATTCCTGATATGACACCAGACTGGACCAAATGGGGCATAGTGGGAGTAGCACTTTGCTGTAACTGGTCAGTTAAGTTTGAGGACTGTGGATGTAAATTCACAATTCACTCGTCAAGTGCTTCCTGGTATGACAAACCCAGACAGAAAATAAAAGTTTCACAGAAATAGAAATATCATTATGAAATACTGTATAAAAGTGTTATTAAATGAATGAATGAGTGAATGAATTGATATAAGCAAAATTAATACGTTAAAATTAGAAGTTTTGATTTTT
Organism: Atherinomorus stipes; assembly: GCA_023101725.1. Lineage (NCBI taxonomy): Eukaryota > Metazoa > Chordata > Actinopteri > Atheriniformes > Atherinidae > Atherinomorus > Atherinomorus stipes. Next base: position 10,405 of record JALJCO010008953.1, read on the forward strand.
TTTTTTGGTTATTTAAAAGTAATACTACATGAATAAATGAAGTACACTACTCACAAAAAGTTAGGGATATTTGGGTTTTTGTATGATGTCAGAATGAACCTAAAATTCACTACAACCTTTCCAGGTGAACTAAATTAGACTTTCTCTAAACTTTTCAATGCACATGTACATTGTTCAATGGTTAAATATCTATTGTACCTCATGCTGTTCTCCAAAAACTGAAAGTTGAATATCCCTAACTTTTTGTGAGTAGTGTATATTTAAAGGTACAGTATGCAAAAAACAAAGGTCAGTGGCAGAAATTTGAATATATTATTCAATATGTGTTTCTATATTGATGTGTAATCACTGCGCTAGAATAGCTGTTATATGTTTACTTTCTTAGAATGAGTCATTTAAGAAATTCATTCCTGCCAGCAGCCATCTCCCTGAAGAACAAGACTGACTGACTGATTATTATTATTGTTGTATTACTATTTCATATGTTATATTGTTAAAAAAAAAAAAAAAAAAAAAAAAAGAGTGAGCTTTTTACAACATTGAATTTCCCTTCTGGGATACATGCAGTATTTTTTCATTTCATTTCATTCATTTATATCTACTTGCTGGACCGTGCACATACAGAGGCTGCCATATTTGCCCTAAAGAACAAGGCTGACTGACCGACTGACTTATGCTTATTTTTATTATCAATGTTGTATTGTTAAAAACAAAAAAAAAAAGAAAAGAAAAGAAAAAAAAAAAGAGAGCTTTTTTACATTGTCGAATTTCCCTTCTGGGATAAATAAAGTATTTTTCATTCATTTCATTTCATTCATTCATTTGTTCCACCACTTTTACTATGGTGTCCCTGAATGGACAAAACAACATGTGTGAGGTAAGAACCCTCTGATCTTTAAAAAACTGCTGTACCAGCTTTGTTTAATGGGAGTTAGAACACTGTTTGGGATCAGTAATGCCTTAAAAGACATTAAAACTACTGTAGTTACTCATAGTATAGCTACACCTGAGACTTCTGGATCCACTCACACATGAAAAAATCTTTATGTCAGGGAGGATTTCGGCCACTAACGGCCACCGTACATTCACAACAGTGCTTGGAATATGAAATCATTTGAAAGAAAACATCTTTTCCTTCAAACAATCATCTTTACCAATAGATGTATGTAATTCTTGCACACTGTACCTTTAAGAAATTGGTCAAATCAAAAAGTGTCATTAAGTTGATTATTTAACCACTGGAAAATGTACATTTTATTAGTTTACTTTGTATTTATTTTATGGCATTTATTTCGGTATCTATCTATTTATTTAATCATGAAATTAACAGCTCTTCATACAGAGCATCCTCAGCTCTACATTAAAACTGCTGCAAAGCTCAGAAGACGCTGGAAGTGAGAGCATTCTGCCGATACCTCTGCTTGAGAGCAACAATGAAAGATCTTTTTCTGCATCATTTCTTCCCACTGAAGTATCATCGTTCAGCCTGTTGCCATGGAACAATATCAAATCTATTTCTACTTTCATCTGTTTTTGGAGTCCACACAAAGAATAAAAACTCTGATTCCTGGAGGGGGAAATCAGGGTCACAGGCAACTGTGACCCATTCTCAACCACAGTGATTTTTTAATGAGGTGGTCTGCATGGGGTTTGGAAAATGAGCCTCTTCCCACACTGAGTCTTTTGACTACGAGCCTCATTGCACTGCATTATAATAAAGCTCTGGCTTAGCATATTAACCTCCCTGGGGTGCGTCATTGTTGGAGTCAGGAATGGGAATCGCAGTTGCCTGATTATCTTGCTCATCAGGGCCGAGCCTTGTGCCCGAGGACAGTGCGGCGTTTTCAGACAAGGTGTTAGCCTATCGGCATTCAAATCCAAAGCACGGCTAGGGGCATCAGGTTAAGGATATTCTTCAAATGCACAGTAGTGAAAAGCAGAATATTTCCTCTGTCTTCACTCTATGTTCATGCCTGACTGAAAGCGGCAATTGCCAGATGTGCAGAACAGATTTTCACTGTGTGTTCACTAAGATGCTCCCCTGAGCAGCAGCAGTCCAGTCACTGCTTACTGTCGCATGGCGTGATAGACCTGTAGCGCTTTCACTTCCTCACACTTGATGCTTAACATGTGGAGTGTTTGCACATTAAAGCATGAAGACCTCTGCACACACAGTCAAATACCATGTCACATTATGTTAATCAAGTTTGCACACGGACACCGACGCTTTTGTCCATCATTTACATTTGCTTTATGTCATCAGCCCACTACTCTTTTCAGGGCTGACAGCTCAGAACCAGCACACATGCAAATCTAAATGTCCAAGATGGCATTGGACTGTTTCCAATTCATTGTTTCTCAGCGCAAGTATTTTATGACACAATGTACAGAATTTAAAGGCAGCTTCTGGTGGATTACTGTAAAACTATTTAGATTGGAAATGGTGGGAAGTTGAGACATCACGAGACAAAAGATGCATGAAAGTTAAGCTCATTGTTCCAAGAGACTCTGTTTTAGCTCTCTTGCTCTATATCACATCAACTAAAGCTCTGAGGCGAGAGGAACAAGCAAGAGGAACATATTGTATCAATTATATCGTATTGCGATTATACTTATATTTTTTTTACATTAGTAGAAAATGTAATATCGTGACGAGACTCGTGCACCACAGTGTAGCGCCACTGAACGAGTGAACAAGGGAACATAGCAGATCAGCAGGTATTCGCCTCAAACTATCAAAAACCAGTGTTTATTGAAATAACAAACCAAACTAGAAACACAATTGAAATATAAATAGAATTTTCTTATGTCAAGTCAGGCAAATGAAGGAAGTATTTTACTTGACTTCTAGTGTGGCCATCAGTATTGTTTGTAATATCGTTATTACAATACTTTTTGTGGTTTTTTTGAATATTGTGATTTTTGTGTTGCTGACATCGCCCTATCGCTCTAACTAATCTGTACAGTTTCTTTACAGTAAAGAGCATCCGTACAGTTTTCAGTACAGACGCTTCAATACTGGTGGTAAATCCTGTCTAAACAAAATCTACATCGGGCAATATGAAAAAATATGTGGTTTTATATATGTATACACACACACACACATATATATATATATATATATATATATATATATATATATATATATATACACTACTCACAAAAAGTTAGGGATATTTGTTTTTTTGTATGATGTCAGAATGAACCTAAAATCCATTGTGACCTGTCCAAGTGATCTGAATTAGACGTTCTCTAAACTTTTAGATGCACATGTACATTGTTCAGTGGTTAAATATGAACACTTCATATTTTCCTGAAATTATAACCGAAAGTCGAATATCTCTAACTTTTTGTTTCCGTCATGTCCTCCCACCATAATCTCAGTCATTGTGAAACTAACCCACATGCACAAGCCTGACTTCCACTCCCATTTTTTTTTTTTTTTTTGCCATGAAAGGATGCAATGACCACCCTAATTTACCATTTGCACATGAAAACTTGTTGCAAAGAAAAAGAAAGTATAATGAACCAAGAGACTTGACTGTAAAATACCAAAAGCAAAGGAAATCTGTGACATCTGGTTTTGTAATCACAAACAGAACAAAAAAAAAAAAAAAAAAGAGAAAAAAACAACTTCTGAATTATATATAAATCACACATGTATGTGTCTAGTAGTGGTCTAAATAGGACAAGCCAGTCTGGGCTTTATGGTGGTAATGTGGCTGAGTTCTGACTACCACTCTCACATAGTCACTGCCATAGGTTCAGGCCAAATATGGGTCCTGTTTAGAGTAGACAAGAGGAGAAAAAAATAATGAAACGGGAGAAGGTTTAGCCATCATCTGCTACATGTGGCCGGATAAACTAAAAGGCACTTTATGACTAAAAATGTTCAAATAAAGACTGATCACACCTTCATGCTATTTCACTCTATTCAGATCCAGCAGGTTCCTCACTCTAATGACACATCAAACACAAATTTTTGCACAATAACTCTCACAATCTTTTGTCAGGTGCAAGTTTCAGAGCAAGATATCTATTTAAAGCAGAAACAAGGATGTCAGAAAAAATGTGCAAGAAAAACAGGTGATCGTTTCCTTGCACTTTTCCTTTTTCTTTCTTTGTAACTCCTACAATGTTGCTTTTAAAATATTCAAAGTTTTGATCTTGATCTGACAGCTGAGTGCAAAGTGCATTTTTAGAACAGAAAAGGCATTTGTAACCTACTTTTAAAGCCATTGAGCGCCACTCGACTTGGATGGTAAAACCCTCTCCTACAATGGCACTTGTACTTGTCCAGCACAAATCCATGGCCGCCAATGGGGGTGCACTGGGAAGAGAAAGGTAAAGACAAAAAAGGTGGAGATTTCATTTCAGAAAGAAAGAAAGAAAGCAAGCAGAGTTACCCTACTTTGCATATAATCAGCAACCATATCACAGGAAGGAGTGGGAGTCATGAGAAACTAAAAAGGATGGAACTCAGACTTTACTTATACTGTAAGAAAAATGGGAGTTCATCACCCTGTACCATGCTAATGAGCTCTTACACAAAATATTTAAGTATGCTTGCTCCAGGGCAACATGTGGCCTGGAGTACGGTGTGTTCAGCCCCAACTTGGTACAAGATGGGATGTGAACAATCTAACTTGCTGGGCCAATACACTATATTCCACAGAACGAAAGAGAGACGAAAACGATGTTGACCAACTCAGCTCTGTTTGTGCTTCATGAATCGAAGACCATGTGCAAATAAAACGATAAATGATTATGGTAAAGATTGCTATCATTTAATTTCCTACCAATGAAAACATGGTCACTGCATAAGTCATACTGATCCCTTGCCCACAGAACTAAAACAGCCCAGGGCTTTTTTTCAAGGATTACTTCAGTCCTGAGTCTTCTGCATTTGGAATGACACCTAAAGTACAGGGATTACACAAACTAAGTCAGTTTAAACATGTGTGTCAGAGCTTCAGTGATCATCACAGCAACCTACACAGTTAAACCAGGACGTCCTTTAGTGGTATTATCACAAAATCTGTTACATTGTACATGTTTCTATGGTACATGTTTCAATATGCTACTATGCAATGAAATGCAATGCGATGCAATACCATGTGATGCGAGACGATGCGAGACGATGCGATCGGTGCGATGCGCTGCGATACCATGTGATGTGAGATGATACGATACAATACGATACAATACGATACAATACGATACGATGCGATGTGATGCAATATGCTTTAATGGTCCTCAAAGGGAAATTTGGACTTGAATGTTGTTACACTGACTGCCATACATCAGTAAATAAACAAGAATTAGCTGTATAATATTATGCTGAGAAAAAATGTAAGATTAGGGCTTAATGAGCTCTATGCACAACTTAACTACTTCCTGCACTTCAGTCAGCTCCTTTGTTTCCTGGCTTTCATTACTGGACAAACTGATTAATCCAGGTGTGTCTGGCCATTGTCGACATGGTTACTGAGGTCAGGCACACCTACATTAATCAATTTGTCCAGTAATGAAAGACAGGAAACAAAGGAGCTGGCTTCTCTGTTCAAGAAGTAGTGGAGTTGTGCATATTGCCCATTCTTTAAGTTTTTTTCAACTACCACAACCTATGTAGCTGAATCTGAGCTGGTCAAGCAGGGATGAATAACTGAGATTGAATTTAATATTCACAAACTTAACTCTCCCTCCGACAGACAAATGTAAGGGATTTTACAAGTTAATATGGATGTTAAATGCGAGATGGCTGAGATAGGTGAAAATAATCAACCAACAGGAAATATTAAAAGCTGCGGGTCCACTCGAAAATGTTCTTGGTAATCTCAAATGTTCTCCTTCCCGCCAGAGCTTTTCAGGTGTGAATCTGATTCCTGCAGGGGAAATAGAAAGGATCGAGGACAGAAGACCCTACAGGCCCTGAACAAATTCCTGCAGTGAAAATGCAGGTTAAAGCTGAATAAAAACAGCTTGTTATCTTGATAACCTAGCTGATGCATGGCCTGATTGGCTGGGAGATACACTGATTTTCTTATTTATATATGTGTTTTTTGTTTGTTTTTTTGTTCTTTTCAAACAAGGCATGAAATAACACAATTCTTTTTACTGATATTATCTGATGCCATCTGTTTCCTCTGTAAGTGAGTCAACGTGTATTTGTCCTGCTCGACTGCAGCACAGTCCTGCCTTTCCAGTTGTTATCACCAGCAAAGAGATGAGCAGCAAGCTGCAAAGTGGTGGTAAGCACTGTAATCTCATGCAAGAATTTTTCTGGTTTAAATCCCGTTGGGCCTTTTTCTGGAGTTTGCGTGTTCTCGTCGTGTATGCATGGGTTCTCTGTGGGTACTGTGGCTTCCTCGCTGTCCAGAAACATGAATGTTAAATTGATTTAATATTCTAAATTGCCAACTTAGTGATCTCATTCTTATAAAAACAATCAGCCTAACATGCAACTAAATGGCTGCACGTTGGCTAAATTCCATAGAGGAATGAGTCCAAAGAGTCCCGTTGAGCCACAGTTTTCTGTGAGTTGTCTACATGAACTATATCAGTCATTTTATATGTGGGCACCACCAATATCACAAACTTCAGCAAAATTCATGTGTGAAAATGATGTCTTGTGCTCCCTGTTATGTGGAGTGAAATTAGTCTCATAATGGTTATGAATTTGTATCATATGATTTACAAATGTGTAAAACAAAAGTCTCTTTTGGAAGTCAATGCACATTGGAGTGCATGGACTATATAGGCTACGGAGTGTGCTACGTAGTCTGCGCACTCTGAAGCAGCCTTCTGAAACGGTAGGCTGGTGAAATGGGACATCCTAGACCTAGCCAATGAGAAGTTCCCATAGTGCTCCAGTCCCGTTGCCTAGCAATTGCAGACTCCACAGCTGTCTAGTGACGGCATGTTGTCAAAACTAATTTGGAACCGAGCATTTTATTTCTTTTCATTTACAGTATCTGTTGTTACCTGAACAATAACGCCCCATTAGTCGGTCATTAACACCTGAAAAATGTCAAACAAATGCATGTTCTGAGGTCAAAACTCTCTTTTTAAGCTTGGCCGCATATTTTAAAATATTCCACAGAGACTGCCCGTTTTTGTAACTGGTAAACACTTCATTTGACACTTAAAATTCACGAATATATCCAAGTATTACACTGGTAGCTCTGCTGATTAGCCCTCCCATCTTGTGCACAATGAATTCTGGGACAGGAGAAGCCACGAAGGATACAGCGCCAGTAACCTTTGTTTCAGGCCAAACGGAGGTGGATTTGGAGGCTCCTTCGGCGTCTTACAAGTGGGACGGCACTTAAAGTATACAGCCGATGAATCCACCCTTCAGAGTGTGTTGACTTCCTAATGAGATGCCGCTAATGTATGAGTAACTATCAGACTTAATATAATGTGCTAATTTAAGCCCCACCCAGTTCCACTTAAACCACACCCACTTCTGGTTCAAGCCCCGCCCATTCCAAGTACAGATACAGATCATTTAGATGGCTGAACAGAAACAGATACAGATACAGATAGTGTCGTACTTGCTCATCCCTACCAGCCATGCTTTCAACCAAATCTGTAAGGACAGGAAGCTTTTTGAACACAAAAACAATCACATCTGTGAGTTTGCGGCTAAAACTCTGTAAATAAAATGTAAATGCTTGTGCATTTGGTCAAATGTGCACGTATTTAGTTATTGTAGATGTTCAAATTTATTTTTGTGTGGATTTTGGGACTACTTTAACTCCATACATGACCCACTCTGTGAACCAGTGGTTCCATAGCTGATTACTAATGGCATATTCCAGGACAGTAAAGAAGTTAGCATCACAAAGCTGAAACAATTAGTCATTTAATGGCTCATTTGTTCAGTTGACATTGACAATTGCAGCTGTCTCTTAATCATTTAATTATTCAAAAATCTAGAACTGGATAAAAGCTTGTGTCCAATTCTATCCTTCATCTACACTTTCAAATTCCAATGCAAAGTCACTGCAAGGGGGCATTTAGAGACAACAGCCAGCCGAACATGCAGGTTTTTAGAATCTTCCTGCAGTGAAATGAAAGTGCAAACCACCGCATCACCTTGCAGCAAAACAAACCTAATAACCTGCTTCAGCTCAATAATAAACTTCAAAACTCCTTATCCATATGTTGGTATTTCAGGTTGGGAGTGGGTTCGATCATTCATGGCACATAACAGGATTAATATTGAGTATTGTATAGTGTTGTAACAACTATTTCTTCATCAAAAGGGAAAATTGATGGATTGAAACCATACGGCTCCAGTTAATACAAACCATCCCACACTGAATTACTGTTCCTACTGTACTGGTGATTATCCTCTTTCTCAAGCCCACTGAAGTGTTTGGCCTCTGTTAATGAACTTGTTTCAGTGGTGTTATTGATTCTACTACATCTTCTACATGCTCCACAAAGCAGCAGACGCCCCACTAATAAACATGCCCGCTGTCATGGGAATATCACACGGCTTTGCCAAGAAACAGGGAAACTAATTAATATCTAAATTAAGAATTAAGGATTGTTTGCAGAATTTAAGTGTGCATGTATAATTCCAGCTTGAGTTGATAACTGTGGGACCTGCATGGGCTTACAGACCATCTGGAGCTAAGGCACACCATTTCACACACACATGCACAGGCACGAGCAAAAAGGATGTACACTCATGTCAGTGCACATACTTGCACTAAATAAAGCTGCAATAAATTTCACATGAACTTTCATAAATAGTGCATTGCATTGCATGCTTAAAAATTGTGTATCTCCTCAGGAACTCTTGCTGTGGAGAGCAGAACTGTAGTCAGACTGTAAACAGTGTAAAATTATATGTTGGTAATTATTTCTGATTAGTGGGCAAAGATCTCATTTAAGAGGAATTGTGCAGTTTCTCAGAGCCACTTTCCTTTGCTAGCTTTCCATTTTGGAAAACATTTATTTTTATGTCTGCAAAAGGAGGTGTGCGTGTCAGAGCTCCCTGCTGAACTTCAACACGGATCAGCTGACGTTTCAAAGCTGGCACACGGCCCCGCATCTCCAAACTGGGATGTTGTTCAGAGGGTATAAATGTCAGAGCTGAGGCGTAAACGGTCGGCAGGATAAACAGATACAATAAAACAGTGTTTTAGTGTTGACAAGCAGGTCTGGGAGTTATGATGCATCCATGATTTTGTCTTTTTCAAAAACGGTTTGTCATTCTTACACCCCAGGGTTTCTTTGTTTTTCTGCTGCTGTAAGTCACAAGTTTGCAGGTGTTACTTTGAAATGTAAGCTGGGGGTAGGTGACTTAGAAAAATGGAAAAATGATAGCATGCTTAAGTATCAGCAGAATTTTGTGCATCTAAATCCTGCTTAATCCTGTGACATGTCTTCAATATTTTCATTCAAGGCTGGATGATATTAAGGCGAAAAAATGAAATCTCTTTCTTCTTCTTAAAAAACATATTTAACTCATCGAAAACTAAATTAAACCTCCTATTATATGGCATACCTTTAGTTATAAGCAACATGGCCGGATCTGTGATGTCTTTCCATACAGGGTCATACAGGGTATGCTGTGAAAATGATCCCGCTGACGTTGGTCGTCTCTGAGAGCGGGTCTGTAGGCTGCTACTGTCTCATGCATCTTGCAGCATTTCTCGCTGCAGTTACCTGCACAGCAAAATTCCAGCCATGAATGACGGCTTGTCTTAATGTGTATTAGTGCTTCCAGACTAACACATTCTAGCTCTAAGAACCTTGGTGCTTTCATGCAAACTAGGAAGCGTTCACACCAGTTTAAGCAGAACCAAATGGAGGACTTCACTCTGAAGAAGTAAACACAAACAGTTTGGAAATGTTTGCCCTCTGGCCTACCGGCCTCCAGTCAAGGAATACCTGCAGGACACCGGCCCTTGAGGACCGGAATTGGTGATCTCTACTCTCGTCCCTTTAAACATTGACTGGAGTCGGCACCAGATTCACTCGAATTCTTGACCAAAAATGGTGCATGCAGCATAGAAAAGGGAAGTATCCTACAGCAAAAAGAGCTTTAGATAGTGCACGCTTGAAACCAGGGTTAATATTGGTTTGACTTTCACCTGCTTTCAAGCTTTGAAGAAGAGGCTTGGGGCTGAAGAGTGATGCGGCCATTAGCCTGAGGAGGGGCTCTGAGTTTGAATAGTGTTTACAAAGAGAAACGAGGACACACTCTGGATTCTACCTTTAAATTTCCCAACTCTCCTCGGCTCCAATCCAATATATGCAGGTGTCATAACACGTGCATTTCTGACCCCGGGTAATATATTCTCTGAAGTCTGTGGATTCACGCAGGAACCAAATACATGAATATGTACCAATTCTCACCTCATTATTGGAAGCAATTCCTCCTTTACTTTGGGCTTGTCTTTCTTTTTGGGTAGGACTTTCTGAAAATATGGCCTGAGCTTAAGAAGTTGGATGATGCTAATCCCATCTAAGCTTACCATACAAGCTTGACAACATTTGCTAATGGTCACCAAAGACTAAATACAGCCTGAGCAGAGGATGGAGCGGAAGATAGAGAGGAAGACGGGGAAAGGTACTGTCATAAGAATACACCTTACATCTGTACAAATTCCAGTTGCATACACCAGTAGAAACTTCTCTCTCCCACTGCAAGCATGAAGAATTAAATACATTCAAATAAGTAAAGTGCACAGTGAAGCTGGTGAGACTCTGGTAGCAGGTGTTTTGCTTCATACACAGTTTTATTTATGGCATTGTTCTCGGGGCACATGACTCATCTCTCTTGCGGTTTGGGGATACTAATGTTAAATATTCAAACAGCTGCTGTAATGTGTGATCCGTCTTTGACAGACTACCTGTTTAAAGACATTTTGTATGAATATGTCATTTGCAACAAAACCCTCTCCTCCTTGAAGAGTAATGATTTGCATGCGCAACACAAACAGTACCCCAGCAGGTTCTGGGTAAGAGTGAGCAGCAGTTCATCAGTTGTTAAAAAATCTTTGAGAGTTTGCGTGTTTCCTTTCTCAGGAAACAAACCCACTGTAAAAAAGAAAGTCTACAAAATATAGAGAAAGGGACATTCATAGAGCTTTCCTTTTTCTTCCTTTGACACCTAGTTGGGTTTTTCTGGAGTAACTCAGGACTCCCTGTGGACCAAAGAAGCAGGATGAGTTTAGTTTTTAAGCTTTTCACTGACTGTTGGGCTACAACACTAGGAAAGGCAGATACAAGCACAAAGGGAACAGAGCAGGTGCCACATGATGGTTTATATTCGAGTTTCAATCCGATTCTGATATCTGACATTGGATATCTGCTGATATTTTCCAATACCAAATCAGTTTACATGAACATTTTATTAATTGTAGTCATCATAGCTGTTGATGTTGTTGTGTAAAGTTTCATTAGTCTAAACCTCAAATTAATAAGAGAGCAACTGATGAACTAAATCAAATTTCCATGTTAAGATAATTTACAAGGAAAAAAACTTCTAAAGTAAATCAAAGACAATAACTGCAAATGCCCGATAATCTTGATAAAAAACAGAGGTAATTATGGAATTTTGGGTGCAAGGGGATTTGTGTTGAAGGGGAGACAGAATGTATGTGCATAGTCCAAGAGCACTAGACAGTTTGACTAGCAGTTCAGCTCAGATTGATGGTCTGCAGCATCGGCTCAGAGGACTCGTTTCTGCTGAAGAGGAAGTCTGATCATGGAAGCTGCAGCTAAGTCTGGCCAGGCTGTTTCATGGAGCTGATATGCAAGAACTCTTGGTTCATTTTAAAGCTCCTTCAAACAGGACTTGATGTTGCAAATGTTGAAAATGCTCCACATTAGTGCATTTTGCATTAGTGAAATTATTGCTCACACTGCGCTGTGAAATAGATCTGTCATGCACAACAAGCTGCAGTGTATAAGCAAAACAATCAAAGCTGGAGATCCCCACTTCCTCTACCTTATTCACAAGTCATATTGTTATACAGGATTGCTGCATTTTAGCTAGCAGACTTTTTCAGAATTATCCTTGACAAATATCCCCCTTTCCCACTGGCCAAAAACACGTTTAAACCCACAAACAATTGGCTTTTAGTGGCAGTGGGAAAGGATAAGGTTATCAAACGACTCAGCTCCGATCGGCATGCAGTAGGAACGCCGGACCCGGGTTGAGCTGTGAATTCACGTGATGATGTTGGGCGGTACGTACCCATGTCATGACATCGTGCCAGTTGCGTTTCATATAACGTACCAAAACAACTCTGCTTTAGCCACAAATTCACGCTCTATCTGCCCTAGAAAATCATCCATTGATTGATTTTCATCCATTCTGAAGACGGACAAAGGTGTGACAACAAAACACATCGACTACAGCCTGACTCGCTTTCCATTATTTACTTTCCTGATTTCTATCGCACAGATGACATCATCAATGCAAACCCAGCATGATGGCCTCACCAGACAAGCAGCAGTGGGGACAAAGGCCACGCAGCTTGTTAGTGGGGGAACAAACCTGGCTTTTTTTGCTAATGGAAAAGGAGCATAATGGTGATTATTAGTGGGTCCATCCATGTTTTAAAACCCATGTGAATCTGCTAATTCCATTGGGAAAGCAGTCATACAGTAGAGAGCTGATTGTCCAGAATGATGAATTGGAGCAACCTTTCTGGGGGCTAATCCCTTAAGTTTTCATGTCTGCTGGAAGTTTACCACTCCGCTGGAATGCCTCAGCATGTCGGATGCACTATTTCCTCTTACCTTCTTAGCTAAACAACTTTTTCACCTGGAAACCTGGAACCTTTGGCTGTTCACACATTTTTAAGTTCCTGTCTTGCTTTTATATGTTTTCAAACTAAAATATATCTAAATCACAGGATAGTTGTGGATTGTTTTTGATGTCTTTCCTTCTTAGAAGTTAGTTAAGACCAAAGACTGTAAAAAAAAAATAAAATAAAATAAAAATGGACATAGTATCCGGTCACATCTGAAGAGCTGAAAGTGAAGCCAGTTGGGTGTGTCCCACTGTTACCATCTTGCCGTGTCACATGTGTCGTCACTCCCAGAAAAGACTACTAGCACGGCCTTGGGGCAAATGATTGACAGCAAACGTACTCTGGGCTAGATGCTAACCAGGCTAACTCAAATCTAACAGGAGCTAACAAAGATATGCCTCCTAGGCAGCGGGCTAAAGGTAAGACCTGTTTGAACTTGCTGTAAGCTGCTAAAAACCACCATTTTGCTACTCTGCTGCAGACTGAGACCCGAGAGTAAATAAGGAGCTAACTGGCAGCCACTGGCCGGCGGGCCGGCATCTGGTCTGCCGCATGTCAATGAAAAGGACACGCCCCTAATTATGTGTAATTTCAAGATTAAATAACATCTAAATGGATGAGTTATAAAAAAAAATTCATCCCCCTCACAGTTGACATGAAGGTAAACTTGACCTATAAAACCTAAAATGATTTTTTGAACCAGGCTGTAAACATATTTATTTCTGCTGTGAGCATGTTTATTAGTTGGCCTTTTTAACATGGGAATCTATGGGAATTTGTTCTGTTTTGGAGCCCCTACTAGATGAAGAAAGAATTGCTATCATTAAACTTAACTTCCAGGCTTCACTCTTTTCTAGCAGAGTTTGTGGAGTTAAGACACACCTGAATGGTACAGACCAACAATCTGACAAAACCTCTACTGTCACAGGGACTTGGAAATGATTCATTTTTCAATTTAATTTCTTAATTATTTTAATTTCTTAATTCATTTCTGTGAAAGCAGTAGAGGTTACTTAGGTTTTCCACACACTGCTTCTGCATTTCGGCCCAGTATTTTGTTAGATAAAGGCCCTGTATATTATGTCATCTCTAATTGTTCATCTGAAGTTGTATTTACCTCATTTTAAGACCTAATGAAGACCAGAGAATTTCTATTGTGCCTGGAAAGCAGAATCGTTGAATTTCAAGAGATGAACCTTCAGTTTTACATGACTTTCCTGCAATCCTTTAACGGAAAAAGTGTATTCTGAAAGTGGATGGATGGGTGAGTGAATGGATGACAGTACCTATCTTCAACTATCACAGTACAGATTTTACCCTGGTTGCTGTTGGATGTAGTTTATCAGCTCCAACACAGTTGCAGGAATTTATCATCACCACTCCAGTCAATGCTTGTGTTTCCACCAGAGGCTGTGCACTGTGGGTCAGAAGGACTCAGAAGTGACTTGGTGTTTGACTGCAGGGGTTATGAGAGCAGAACATGAGTGACAGAGTTATTAAAGCAGAAACTGTAAAAGAAATACTTAATTTTGCTCGACTGAATGTGACTTCTACAATCGGGCAACCAAAACACTGCTTCTGAAATGGGCCAAAACACAGTTCAGGGGAAACAGTGGGTTTTAATTCAGTGCATGTAGAGTAGATGTAGGAAGCATAGTTAAAGGGCTAATAGATTATTTTCAAAGTTTCCACCATAGATCATTATTAAAAAGGGGCGAACTTTCTGCTCATGTCACCTATTGGTTTCTGAAGAGCTAAAAGTGAAGCCATCTTCAGTGCCTTGCGTGTGTCGTCACTCCCGGGAAATACAAAAATGGGCAAAGAGCTGCCTCGGGGCAAGTGACTGACTCTGAGCTAAATGCTAACCAAGCTAATCCAGAGCTAACAAAGATTAGCCACCTAATAGGCGGGCTGAAGGCATGCTTGGACTTGCTGTTGGCTGCGGAAAAACCACCCTTGTGCTACTCTGCTACAGGCTGAGGCCTTCTTGGGAGCAAACAGGGAACTAGCTATTAGCCAGCATTTGGTCTGCTGCTGTCAATCCAAATGGCACGCCTCTAATTATGTATATTTCAAGACTAAATAACATCTAAACAGATTAGTTATAAAAAAAAATTTTTTGCCCCCGCCCCCATAGTTGACATGCAAAAAATTTGATCTATTAAACCTAAAATGACCAGGATGTAAACATGTTTATTTCTGCTGTGAAGTTGGCCATGGGAACATGGGAGTCTACAGGGATTTACTCTGTTTTGTAGCCAGCCTAATGGTGGATGATGGGTGAAGTGCAATTTTTCAACACCTCCGCATGGGCTTCCGTTTTCTGGCCAGAGGTTTCCACTTGGTTTCCACCCTTAACATTTTTTCAACAAACTGGTGGTTATGTTGCTTTAGTTTTGATGAGGGTTAGCATTCACGGACACTCAGGTTGTTATCACGTTTGTCCATGCTACCAATTTTGTCCACTATTTATCACATTTTTTGGTCTTTATTATGACAGAAAAATCTAATGAAAAATGTGATTGGTATTACTGTTATCATTTTAAATTAAAGTAGTTAGTATGCCTTGAAAATGCTGATTTATGTGTGGGGGTCTTTTCAGGTTTGAAAGGGAAAATGACGCATGTATGTTGCCTTATTAATCAGCTTGTTACAGGCCAGTTTTAAAATGATGCATTACTAACATTTAATTTTCTTTCCACATTTCTTTCCTTATCTATGACATCAGAAGTTACAGCATGTGATTGTTGAATGCTTTTATTAAAAAAAAACGAAAGAAAAGATGTTGATGCCTAGCTACAGTAGCTATAGCTTGCTAGCTTGCAAGATAGACTTTATGAATCCAAATTGTAGCGTTTATTGAACCTTTCCGTGTGATCACAGTAGAAGCAATCCTCCATCCAGCGAAAATGTATGTAAGATTAATGACCTGTTTATGTCACGATATGAAACAGCTGATGTTTCTGTTGGAGAAAAAAGGAGCCTATTTCATAGCTGTAACATGCTTGTGTAAACTTTAATACACAAGAAAAATGTTCTAGTCAGTTTTTATTCTAGTTACTGTAGCTCTGTTTATGCTCCTAGATCTATAAAAACTATAGTTTAAGTTCAGACCACACAAGTATGATATGTACAGAAAACATGAATGTCACACAGGAGATTGATATGGGCTATGAAACTTAGATTAATGTCAGTAAGCACCCCCAAACTGCTTCAACCACACGTAGCTCCATATGTCACTTGTGCTGCTTTTCCAGCAAAATTATAATCACCCATGCAGCAACACACTAACGTGCACATCTAAAGGCAGGGAATTTAGCAGTGCCAAGGCCAGACTCATTTTTCCTCAACCAGTATAAAAGGGCTATGAAACGGTCGTTTGACATGTCTCAACTTGATGGATCACCTTCATCAGACCGCAGGATCAAAGCAAGAATGTATTTCAGAACTGCATCCTACTCTGAACTTTGAAAATGTTTGAAATGGTTTAATTCCCTATTCTTTATTCTAGAAGAATTAGTTCTATATTAGTTGTTGCCTTCCCTTCTTTCTTTTGCATTTTATTTTGTTGTATTGAATACATTTTATTCGAATGTTTGTTTTAAATTTCACTATACTGTTGTTTTATCCCTCACGTAAAGCATCTTTGAGCGCCTGTAAAAGGTGGTCATAGGTACATTGTCACGTACTGTACATAAACTGCAAATATTAAGATATGAACTGAATTTGAAAACAGGTTATTCTTATTTTTGTGTGAGAAATACAATTTCACAATTTTTTAAAAGATATAAGAATATAAGTAGTTTTCTTCTGAGTTTTTTTTGTATGAAAGGTAGATAACTTGATAAGATCCCTGTCTGCCATCCGCCAACATTCAGATCTGTATATAATAAGGTGGAAATAACACGGCTCTGGTCTCAGCTTCATCTCAGTGCCATAGTGTCTTGATCTCCAAACATTTTTTTTTTTTTTTTACATTTTGAAAGCATTCTTGGCAATACATTGCCAGGTGACACAATGCTGTGGAAGGGGTTATAGGGAGACTTTTAATTGTGGGACAATTAAAATGTGGGACAGGTAGCATTTGTACAGCACTGTCCTCTGTTGCATGACACTTGCTTTGCACCAGAGCAAAAACAGAGCCTAAGCCAATTTAAAAGCACAGTTTACCCTCACTCACAATCAGATCAGAATAACTACTGAAGGACAACTTTCTTTCTTTCTTTTCAACCTGGACCTTATTTCTAGGAGTTTATACTGTACGCGCATTTAATCACCAGTAAAATTTCTGTATCCCTTTGACTCCTTCGGCATACATCCATATAATGGGAGAGACAGGGCAGCCTCTTTATAAGGCATTATCTGCAGCAAAACTCCTTAATTTCATCAATACTTTAAGTAGAATGAATGAACGAACGAATGCTATTGTCCTGCGAGTTCAAAATTAACTCTCTGTTAGTTATTGGGGGGGTTTTCTCCACACTCCACATACAGCTGAGAGAGCAGCTCTCCACCCAGACACCATCAAACCGAAAACTTTGAACCTCTGAACTCACAGGATAGAACTCATCCATGATACAGAAAGGTGAGTAAATGCACGTATAAACTCCTAAAATTAAGGTCCAGGTTAAAAAAAACGTTATCCTTTAATCCCCAAAGAGAAATTAGATTGTTTTAGCAGCAACAACAGGAACAAGAAATTAAAAAGACCCCATCACACCACAGCAAAGAAGATGGTGCACAACAACAGACTGATAAAACATGCAGAGCAATATGCTGCAGACATTATATGACCTGGGTCAGTGGAGACAGCTCAGACCTTTCTTGTACGCATCATCTGTATTAGTTGACAACTCCAGCCTGATCCAGCTGAGCTCCCAGATGTTTATAGGAGGTCATAATTTTCATTGCTGTACCCTCAATGCAGACATGTGATGGTGGTGGTCTATCCCTACAAAAGTCCACCACCTTCTCTTTTGTCCATGTTCAGCAACAGGCGGTTCTCCTTGCACCACTTCACAAAGCAATCTACCAGTTCCCTGTACCTGTCCTGTCTGTTTTCAGTTCTCCCTGCTATGGCAGTTTCATCTGAGAACTTCTGCGAATAGGAGGACATAAGTTGGCTGTGAAGGTGGTGAAGAGGAACGGTGAAGGCACATTTCCCTGGGGTGCTCGAAGGCTGCTCATCAGACGCTCTGTGATGCAGTTCTACAGTCTCACAAACTTTGGTCTGCATGTCAGACAGCTGCTGATCCAGGGGAGCAGCTACATGCATGCTCCCCAACTTCTCCCTCAGCCGCACATGTTGGATCATGTTAAAGGCGCTGGAGAAGTCGAAGAACATTATGCACATGGTGGTGTTTGGTCTATCCAATGAGGAATAACCCTAGGGACATGCTGCATGCGGAAGCACGCCGAAGCGCAGCGCACCGATTTTCTCGTTCACACCACTCCTCTTTCTGTCCACATGGGACGTGCACAGTCAGCAGACAATCCTGCTTCTCTGCTGTACTTCTACAGCTGATAATTCCACAATGGGTACATCTCCTGTTCTGCTTTCATACTATTTATAAGCAGAAAGCCAAAATTTTTGTGTGCGAATCCTTCCACTTGCATTTTCAATAAAGATGAAGATGTGATTGACCTTATATTATTAAAAAGAGATCGGGTTTTAAAGCTTATCTGGGTGTTTCACTTTGAAAATGGGTTTATTTTGATAGATCTGTCTCGTGTTCCTGCTTATTTTCCTGCCTGGCTTGACAAATTTGACCGCGCCTCGCGCAGAAAATAGAACAGAAGCTGAACGATCGCCACGGCGCACCACACAGCGCCTGATGTGGTCGACACAGTCTTTTAACATGGAAGCCGAAATGAAACTGCTGAGCTTTGGCGCACTTCCGCATGCAGTGTGTCCCTAGCATAAGCCCTCTGCAGCAGATGAATGATTGCATCATCAACCCCAAGCAAGGGTGGATATGCAAACTGCAGAGGATCTTGGGATGTAGCAACCAGGGGCCTGAGGTGTCTCAGGGTCAGTTTCTCAGAATGGCCTGTCATATGTTAACTCCAGCAGGTTTGTTAGGTACAGGGACCAGGCATGATGCTTTCCATAGCACTGGGACTTTCTGAAGGTGCAGGCTCAGGTTATAGAGGTGCTGAAATACCTCACATGGCTGGCTGGAGCCTGGAGCAGGCCAAGAGTCACTCTAGGTATAACGCAACCATGACAGAAACATCAGCAATAGTATCGTGTGATAACTTTGAAATGGAGAAACATACTTCCCATGAAAAGGATATGAATCCTTCTGCTGAAAACGGAAAACAAAGCATATCTAATATTCATGTGGAGCATCACAGTGTTTGGACTACACCCTGCGGTGGCTACCTGTTTCGGTTTTCTCACTGTATAACTTGCTACAAAGCCGTGAACACGACACCATCATGAGAGTTGGCAAAGAGAGAGAGAGAGAGGAGAGAGGGAAGGAGCACTCAGCGTCCCTCAGAGATCTATAAATACACTGAAAGCATTAAACCCTAAAAGCATTACAATCGCTCCGTCCCTTGGGTAGGGGGAAGATGCCTGCTGTTTTTTCACAAGACTATACTGACAATTGAAACGTTGGATGCCTGAAGTGAGAAGACCCTTGGGTTTCAGCCTGTCTGGAGTTTTTTCCATCAATCTATGAGGCAAAACTGGGGTATGCAGCCAGCTATTGATTCAGGGGTTGCTGCATCTAAGATTAGAGTCATCAGGAGAGCTGAGGTGTGGTTAAAAACATCAACTAAATGGCTGAAGGTCGTGGCAGTTAGATTACAGGAGTTAAATATTCCAGATGTTCCCCACTAACTGGAGGTGCAGCAACTGGAAAATGTATCAAGAATTAAATGCAAGTCTCATTTGGCCATTTTCAGCTTTTGAGATGGACCCCCTCAGTTCTCCTACACAAACATATGGGTGGGTGGTCCCCAGCTCCCCATACAGGCTCAACTGGGAAGCCTCACTCAATTAAGATCCAACTGCGGCCACCGATTTGACAGGCTCCTGGGCACCCCACCTATGGCAGGGCTGCAGGTTGTAGATCCGAGAGGGAATGTTGTTTGTCTGGAGAAGATGAAGCCTCTAACGATCATCCCTCTCTATTGTCCATCCTCATTCCCACCTCATCCTCCTCTTTTCCATCCTTCCAGCATCCCAGTCCTGCTACTGTCCTTCACATCAAATTTGACAAAAGCCTAACTACAGATTACAGATATGTAAAGAACTGGTAATAATCTCTGTATGTTTATGTGTATATGCATGTACTATGCAAGGCCTAGTTAGAAAAGAATTATAAACATTAGTGATTTAAATATTAAATATTCTCATAATATTCACAGTACCACCGTAGAAAGTCACGGGTAGGAGCTCTGTGTGAGAAAAGGATACATGAAAGCAAGACTGGTAGAAGTACATATGCTATTGAGCCTACAAAGTTTAATCTGCTCTGGTAGATCATGCTGCCATTAAATCTGCCAAAACTGAAAAGAAAAAGACTGAGATGGAGTCTGACCGATCCAGTCAAGCTTCTAAAAATCAAACAGAAAAATTACATTTCTCAATGAAAATACAAACTGTTGAACAAAGGTAAAATATTTGAACACACCATCTCCTCCAGGGTCTCCACCAGTTTCTATTTGCAATCATTTCAGTAAAAAATCAAGAAGAATGTTGTTAAACACTGAGTCACTCCTCATCTGCTCACAAAGCTGGTGTTACGTCCAGTAAATTTTGGGTTCATGTGCCTTTTCAGTATGTACAGATCTGGGCATGAAAAAGTTCCCCCTTCAGCCGACTGCCAGCCACTTACCAGCCACTAACTAGCCACTTACCAGCGACTTGTCTGCTAATTCAATCGCACAGAGAAACACCTGTGTGCCCAGGGGAAATGATTTCAGAGCATAAATGAATGCCCAGAACAAGAACGTTTCCACACGCCAAGTTTGGACACTGTACGTGATGATGTATTTGCGGGACAAATCGTTCAGCCAGTGATAGTGTCGTAATTGCACTACTTCTGGCAGAAAACAGAAGAACTTTTTCATGCCCGCATCTGTAGAGCAAAGTCATAGCAACCCTGAGACCAACTAGTTTTTTAGGGGGCCACAGTATAAAGGTAAAAAAGTTACTTTGTTTTGCTTTAACTGGTTCAAAATTAAGAAATGTAATAGTTATTCACATCATAGTTACAGCAGGCTACGTGAAAGAAAATAATGCTTTACTCTTATGCTTTACATTATCGTCAATTAAGGCTATAGATTTAGTCACCTATAATATCTCATTTATTTGATAACTAGTCTAAAATTGAGTGATTTAGCTCATAAAATCATGTATAAAAACCGAAATTATGGATGCTGCCACAATAAATAAGGTGAACATTCATTGCTTCAAAACCTTTCGATAAAATCCCACATTTTATTGATTTTAATAAACACATAATACTTAAAGGAATAGTTCACCCACAGAATGATGTAACTTTATTTTGCACTTACCCTCATGGTGAGCAAGACTCTGGAGCACTTT
>JALJCO010008956.1:0-49440 GCA_023101725.1 Atherinomorus stipes
GCGTCTTGACAGGACTTACCTGTAAATACAGTTTTTAAAGGAGTGATGACATAGCAGTTAAAAACTAGTTTATGTTGTTGGCATTACTGCATATGTAAATACTCCAAAGAAAAAAACGGCATTTTTTACAGCGGAGTATTGTTTTGAAACGCCAGACCTCACTTCCTCAGTAATACAGTTGGGTCTGGTGATGATATGCAGCTTTACCCGGAGACCACGTTGACTTCATTTTGATTGGCTACACCTTATTTCGCTATGACCTTATTTGGAGAATCTAGGTCAAGCTGCGATCGGAGTTTGCTAAAGGCTAACTGCTAGCAACAATCCAGACAGTGAGCTACGTTTATCAGACAAGACAGCATTTAGAAAATAAATTAACTTACAGGTAATGACAAGGTTGTGGCCCCCTCCCTCAGTGTTGCTGCAGAAGTTTTCTTTTAAATCCATTTGTGTGAAAATCCAGACCTGACTACACAGAAGTTCCTGCTAGCTCCATACACGAAGCTGAATCAGACAGGGAGGGGAGGGGGGAGCGGACGGTGCATAGGCCGTTAGGAGAGAGAGAGAGAGAGAGAGAGGGGGGGGGGGGGCGCTGTTTACTTGATAGTGTGCTCTTATTGGAGCAATTAAATTACGTAGAATGATAGAACTACGTAGAATGATAGCCTGCTGTCTGATTCAACTGTTTCTGAGCAGAGAGACAAAGCTGACAGACCATAAACAGGAACTTTGATTCTCACTCTGACATTCACATGGCCTCATCAGTGCACAATAGATCATATTATACACCCAAAACCCCAGAAAAGTGAAATTTGATGTCATGGCACCTTTAAATAAAAATGTAATCTAGCTGTTTTAATCAGTAAACTGATGACTTTCATTATTCAAATGCTTTGAATTTTAATATTCAAAGTATATTCCGAAGTAACATGGCAAACTACAGTAAATATTTCACCTACAGCATGAAAGATTAAATATTTCAATATTTGCATCTGAAATGACAGTTTTTTTCACCACATGCAGGAGCTCATCACCAAACATGGACATGTTCCGCCTTTATGGTTCAGAACACAGATTTAAATAGAGACTAGATTGGTCCCGCCCCCTTTTCTGACGGCAGATCTGGCGGCCATTTTAAAGCGGTCGACTGGCCAAAACACATGTGGGACTACTGCGCGGCCGATGAAAATTCCCTCAACATTAAGCAGCCTACAGTTGTAAAAACCGACGTACTGCACAGTTCAAACAACTTGTAGAGATGGGCCAACGAAGCCTTGTGAATCTTTTGAGGCTTTTGCTTAACTGTATTGGAAAAAAGATTTGAAACCTCAAAGCCTCATATAGTCGGCCATGCCAGTGACACCTGGTGGTCAGTTGGAGTCATAGCAGCTCCAATCTTCATATAAATCATTCAACTTTATCTTCCAACATAACAGAAATACTCTTAGGCTTGTTTTGTCCATCTTATGATCATCATGTAAGCATGGAGGCGTCGCAACATTTTTGAAAGTGTACTAGTAATATGGTTTGATGTCCGTGTCAATGAGCCTCACATGTCATCAGTCATCACGCAGATTCGATTGGGGCTTCGAAGCATAGTTTCGAGCTTGTCTGTCTCACTCAAGTGTCAGAGGCTTGAAGTCTCAGTGTCAAATGTCCCATCTCTAACAACTTGCACAGGTAAGACATATTTGTATTTGTTCGTTATAATCTCCCCATAGACATCTATGACGTTACTACTCGCCCCGTAGTGAGCGCGGTCTCCTCTGCTGTGTTCGCCTGCTTGTCAACAGTCTAACTAGCTTATTTTCTTGCTAACGTTACTTTTCCCTGATGGTCTCCCAGAGAGCAGAACCGTAGGAAGATAGGGGGGGGGGTTCGCCCTCAGAAGAAAAGATTTTATTGTCAACGATATGAGGCTGCCCTCTGCTGCAGACACTTCAAGCAGATGACTGACAGGAGCAGTCAGACTGACAGACCTGAGGTCACCATCGCTTTTCAGCTTCCCAACTCCACTTAAAAAAGTAGGTGAATCAATCAGGCTTTCTGCATGCTGGATACCAGATATGCTGATGTCAGTAATATAAACAACAGGGTCTATCTGGCTTCATTCACGTTGGCATTTTCAACCTGAGATCACAGCCCTGAATGACCCACTCAAACGTTTCCAGTTTAAACTTTCTCCAAACTTTTGAATGCACATGTACTGTGAACTGTTCAACACTGTTCTCCAAAAAGATGATTAAACACACACTTTACAGTCGCCCTCAAAATTATTCAGACCCTCCAATTAAAGAAAAGGCTAAATTCACAAGAGTAACTCATATAACAAGAAACTTAATAAACTAATAAATAAGAATATGCAAAATTATGATTTAGTGAAATAAGAAATGAGACATTATTATTATTTTATTTTATTGCATTTATTTTTTTGCTATGGATCCATGTGTGTCCTGAATAAAGTTTACGATGATGATGAAGATACTGCTTTTGAATTGTGGTTGGAAATAATAATCATTAAAAAAAAAAAAAAAAAAACTGTGCCAGACACATTTGAGCATCTTTCCCATGAACATGGACCAACATACCTGTCAGCAGAAGCAGACGTCTGATTGGACGTTACAGAAACACCTGATTGCAGTGATTGTCTCAGAGTGTTGCTCAATGTCACTGACAGCTGATTTTATTTTCTTTAATTGGAGGGTATGAATAAGTTTGAGGACAACTGTACATGTATAACGCATGCCTTACACTACATGTCATCAAAAATGGGCATGTTTTTAATTTCTTCTCATCATCAAACTTTTCATTAGGACCGTTTGTTCTGTGTTTACATGCTGTTGTCAGTCTGAACGGCTGTAAACATCTGATCGTCTTTCTGAAGGTGGTGAGAGCAGCAGGAGGACGAGTCGCTCCTCGTGTGGTCGCACACTTCATCTGCAGACAGATCGGGCCAGAGGACGTCCTTTCACTCAGCGAGCACATGGAGGACACCGTCCAGCATGGATGACCATCAGTCCAACATGGAGGAAACCGTCCAGCATGGACGACCATCAGTCCAACATGGAGGAAACCGTCCAGCATCGATGACCATCAGTCCAACATGGAGGAAACCGTCCAGCATCGACGACCATCAGTCCAACATGGAGGACACAGTCCATCAGTCCAACATGGAGGAAACCGTCCAGCATGGACGACCATCAGTCCAACATGGAGGAAACAGTCCAGCATCGATGACCATCAGTCCAACATGGAGGAAACCGTCCAGCATCGATGACCATCAGTCCAACATGGAGGAAACAGTCCAGCATCGATGACCATCAGTCCAACATGGAGGAAACAGTCCAGCATCGATGACCATCAGTCCAACATGGAGGAAACCGTCCAGCATCGATGACCATCAGTCCAACATGGAGGAAACCGTCCAGCATCGATGACCATCAGTCCAACATGGAGGAAACCGTCCAGCATCGATGACCATCAGTCCAACATGGAGGAAACGGTCCAGCATGGACGACCATCAGTCCAACATGGAGGAAACCGTCCAGCATCGATGACCATCAGTCCAACATGGAGGAAACAGTCCAGCATCGATGACCATCAGTCCAACATGGAGGAAACAGTCCAGCATCGATGACCATTAGTCCAACATGGAGGAAACCGTCCAGCATCGATGACCATCAGTCCAACATGGAGGAAACCGTCCAGCATCGATGACCATCAGTCCAACATGGAGGAAACGGTCCAGCATGGACGACCATCAGTCCAACATGGAGGAAACCGTCCAGCATCGATGACCATCAGTCCAACATGGAGGAAACAGTCCAGCATCGATGACCATCAGTCCAACATGGAGGAAACAGTCCAGCATCGATGACCATTAGTCCAACATGGAGGAAACAGTCCAGCATCGATGACCATCAGTCCAACATGGAGGAAACCGTCCAGCATCGATGACCATCAGTCCAACATGGAGGAAACCGTCCAGCATCGATGACCATCAGTCCAACATGGAGGAAACGGTCCAGCATGGACGACCATCAGTCCAACATGGAGGAAACCGTCCAGCATCGATGACCATCAGTCCAACATGGAGGAAACCGTCCAGCATCGATGACCATCAGTCCTTCCTTCTCTGTGTGTGAGAACGAGGCTGCAACAGAACTGACCACCTTCATATGGCAGAGTGGAAGCAGGAAGAAACTGAGCAGAGTTCACCTGCAGAGATTCCAGCCCCCCCCCCGATCCACGTGTTACCAGCACATTAACACAGGAGACGTTGCAGCTAAATGAGCTTTTGTTCAACTACAGGACTGAGTTCTTCTGACACACTGACGATATGTGATGTCATGTTTTGTTTGTTTTACATGTTCATAGAGGCTGAAGTGTTTGGACCATCATCTGTTCTGTGCTGTAATTAGAATATGTAGGCAGGCAGACTGTAAACTGCAGGTTTCCCAGCATGCATTTGGCATAGGGGGTCCACCTTGTCTCCCCCACCACCTAAACCAAGTAAACATCTTAAAGCTTTTTAAGAGCATGATATTGATGGTGATCCTTGGTGGTCTGGCAGAGTTCACAGATACAAGAACTACATGAGAAACTCAGACCAAGAACCACATTTTTTCACATTTTAGATAATCATCAATATTACACTATTTAGACAATCATGTGTATATATTTACCTTGAAAATATGATTATGTCAAAAAGAAAATGATTCATTGAGGTCCTCTGACAAAGAACAATAAATACGCTTTCACATTTCAGATAATTATTATCCTATTTAGACTAACATGCCTTTCACATTAATGTGCATTTACTGTACAGTCATCCTCAAAATTATTAATACCCTCCCATTAAATAGAAAAAAATCAGTTGTTGGTAAAATAAGCTGTAATTAAACAAAGTAATCCTTAAAAAATATTATGGACATCATGACTCTGACTTTTAATTGTGATTGAACATAAATCTTGAAATAAATAAATGAATAAAACAAGTAAAAAAGCATGATGTGGTTCCTGAACTAAAATTTTGAGACAATCACTGCAATCAGGTGTTTCTGCAACGTCCAATCAGAAGTCTGCACCTGTTGACAGGTATGTTGGTCCATGTTCATGAGCAAGGTGCTGTTATATGTTTCGGACAATTTTGTTTTTTATTACTATAATTCCATTAAACTGAAATTCAATAAAACATTTTGTTTCACAAAATTTTATTTAGTAATTTTTTGTTTCTTTTAGTTTGTTATTTTAATAACTATTGTCAATTTAGCATTTTCTTTCATTGGAGGGTTTGAATAATTTTGAGCACTGTATTTACCTGTAAAGTTGATAGTGTCCTTATTCTACTAACAAAATGTATTTTTTCATAGGCCTAATCTTTTAATATATTGCCATGAAACCGAAATTGATAACAAATGAACTGACAGGCATCTTAAAATTCGTCATGTCTAATGATAAATATGCTTTCTGATGGGCATCTGAGGAAGAAAAAACATGCTTCTTGCGAGACTTTAACCCGGGTCTACAAATATTAAGTCTTATGTGATAATGACTATACCACTACAACTTCAGAATATTCAAGGGAAATACATATTTATCACCGAACGTTTGCATTACAATGGACAGTGAGTTGCAGAGTCGACCGCTTCAAGATGGCGCCGCCGTCGGACGTCAGCCTGCTGTGACTCCACAGTACCGTGTCCAGTCTAGTGTTATATAAGTCTGTGGTTCAGAACGTCACATGCAGCAATGAATTATGGGCAATGTGCTTCAGTGAAGTCTGCATAGATGCGGACTTCAGGAGAAGGGTCTATCTGCGGCTCGCAAGACAGGGGCGTGTCATAGAGTGGGCGTGTCGTAGTGTGACGTTACTCGACGACACGCCCACCAGGCCAATGAGAGCACGGTAAAATCTACCCCTACCCCTGACCCTTCCCCTAAACCTAACCAGACCCACCCACTATGCGACACGCCCACTATAGGACACGCCCACTGGGTCGCAAGCCGCAGATAGATACACTTGGACTTCAGTGAAGTGTGGATTGAGGGCGCAAAAGGGGGCGTGACGGACTTCCGCCCCCGAGCAGCCCTGGAGATCCGGGACACACTACGCACTTCAACCCCCCAACGGGAGCGCGCATTCTAGGGGCGCGAGGGTGGAAGTGCGGGTGTTGGGGCGGGGCCTTGAATCGAACCGAGACCTGTGTTTGCAGGCGGACCAAGTCCGGGTGTTCGTTCCGGATCAGAGTCCGTTTGCGCGTTCACACCTCCCCTAATGAAGTGGACTTTCCCAGCAAACGAACTCTGATTTGAATCAGAAAAAACTTTGTGAATGCGCTCTAAGAGGAGCTGTTGTGCATAAACGGGGTTCAGAGTCAAAGTCAGTAAGGCTGTAATGACTTAGATGCTTTTCCCTCTTAAGCACCGGTAGAATCCTGAAAAGCTGCCATTGTTTTCACAAATAACGAAGAAACACGCCAGTTCAACTGATAGTTTATTTTCTTACTTGAGGGGAAAAAGAAAATCTTTTCCCACATTAACAACAAGGGTGGTGACACTTTCTGACAGCGTCCATCTGATCATGTGACCTCCCTGGAACTGGAAAGAATTCATCAACAAATGCTACAAAAATAACAACAGAACAGAGACAGAACAAATTGAATGAGGTGGATGCGATTGCACAGACGCAGTTCAGAGGAGCGTTTCATATCTGCATACAGGAAACAGCTGCCGCTTAAAATCAGGGTCTTGCTCCCAGAAGTGCAGCGGTTCCCAAACATTAATTTCACATATGTTTACTGATCTTCCTGCATTTTCAACTTAAATTCAACAGAAAAAAATCCCTCATTCATTTGATAAATGTAGGCTTATAAATATTTTTATACAGTTATCAGGAATTATCTTGGGAACTTCAGGCAATGGCTGAGTTCTTTCTTTGCTCTGTATTTTCGGACAGAACTGGCCTTGTCCCTCCTTTTCATTTGTTTGTTCGTGTGATCAGTCTAACGACTTGCAGTTAATTCAACATCTTAGAGATGGCTCCTAAAAATCTTCCCAGCTCACTTTGCACCATTTTTGTAGCTGCAGACAGACTCTGGAGGGAACTTGGACAGTGGTTTTAGAAGTAAAAGCAAAACTTGTCTTAACTCTGAGAAATTGTTTGTAAATACTTTATTTTGCTAAATTACATTTATTGAACAGTTGAAGTTTTCGCTTGTGTAGCGCTTATCCTGAGTTAACAGGGCAAGACAGCTAACATGTATGTGTATGAGGAGAGAGGGGTTATGCGTTTATGGCTAGAATGGCAGAACAGAAGACCTAAGTTCACTCCAGGAGATTGCAGACCAGTATAACAAACACGCACAAACAAACATATGAGATTTCAAGTAAGTGTTATTTGAAAATATGTGTATAAATATTTACAGTGCAGTCATGACCGTGAAAAATATATACAAATGCATTAAGAGAAAGAATCACATCCCTCCCCAAAGTTCAGTTCAGTTCAGTTCAGTTCGGTTCCCCCTTTTTCCAAGGAGTGAATTATTGTGTTTCCAGGTAGTGTTAGTTGTTCCAGAGTGTCCAAGTTAGGATCGACTCATTGTGTAATGACAGTGTCAATGGGGGTGGAAAGGGTTATGCGGCTCCTACCACATAACACTTGCCGCAGAACCATGGGGTTGAGTTCCTGGACTGTAGCTCGCCATCAAAGGTTTCGGTGGTTGAAGGGTTGAAGGGATCAATAAAAAAACCCGGCCAATTCAAGTGGCTCTACAACGCACATCCGCTCGCTGTGGACGGCGGATTTCGCTCAGGTACGTCTGTAGCAGCCCTTTCATGCGCTTCCCCCACGCCAGACCGAGCGCGTGTACCGCCATGTTTAAAATACTGCGGTCACATGACTCACGTGCGTCACGTGATGTACGAGTTATCGCGAGACGGCGCCGAAGTATCGCGAGAACTTGTAGAGATGTAGATAAATGGGCAGCGGACTGTGTGAGTGGGAGACAGCCACAGATCCAGCAGGGGTTACAGGGTCCCCCCACTAAATCCGTGCACGTCCCAGTGCAAGGGGACAACTACACCACATGAATCGAAGACACGGAAGTAGGAGGTGCTGCATAGGTCAGATTCAATACCTCTGTATAAACATCAGCCAAACCATGAAACAAAGTCTGCACTGCAGATACCAAGGGATTACCAAACTTGGTATACTGCAGCCGATCGGGTTGTCTACGATCGCGAGACGAGCGTCTTAAAGGGACATTACTCTGATCGTCAATGGGGGACGGGTCTGAGTCAGTGTCAGGCAAGTCAGTTGCAGGACTGGCGGTATGACTCCAAACAGGCTGGTCCTCAACCACTGATGTATCAGGTAACGGAGTTCCTCCAATTACTCTTTCCACAGACACTGCTGATTTGTCCACAGGTAATTGGTCCCACTCTTCTGCGTTCACAGGTTTGGCAGCCTCTGCCAGAGGTGAGTAATCTCCAGGTAAGAGCTCAACAGGTAGGACGGGTGAAAGTGGCAACTCGGAATCAAGAGTTGTAGAAGGGGGTACGGCAGATGACGCACCCTCCGCTCCCTGAAACCCTACAGGAGCACCTGAAGATGACTGGACATCAGTAGCAGAAGTTTTTGTCACAGTGAATCGTGTTGGAGGGAGATCGGGACGGTTCATCAGCTCAACAGAACAATCCTCACCATCTGAGATGTCAGGTTCCTCAATCTGGGTTTGACTAGGTAGAGGATCAGGGGATCTTTGTGAAGGGATAGATGGAGCTAACCCCACAGGAAGGAACCCACAAGGCAACAGGAGATCTCGATGTAATGTACGGAGGGGCCCATCCTTGAGCTCCGGGGTCACTGTGTAGACCGGCAGATCACCAGCTTTCGTGACTACTACATAGACATCCTCCTCCCATTTATTCCCGAGCTTGTGTTTCCCTCGCAAGCGCACATTTCTCACAAGCACACGGTCGCCAGGTTCAAGGACTGAGAGAGACACTCGCTGGTCGAATCGTGCCTTGTTGCGCTCCGCATTCTTGGAAGCATTCCGGGATGCAACTTGGTAGCTTTCTTGCAACCTAGATTTGAGATCTAGCACATACTGCAAATGGGACTTCTGTTGGGATTGTCGAACTGGTAAACCAAAAGCCAGATCCACAGGCAATCGAGGAGAACGCCCAAACATAAGCTCATAGGGCGTGAAACCTGTCACCTCATTACGAGTGCAGTTATAGGCATGCACAAGAGGCCTAACATGTTCACGCCATTTGGACTTCTGTTTGGTTTCTAATGTCCCAAGCATACTAAGCAGCGTCCTGTTGAACCTCTCCACAGGATTCCCACGTGGATGGTAGGGTGTAGTGTGACTCTTTCTAATACCGGTGACTTCACACAGCTCTTTGATGAGTTTAGATTCGAAATCAGGACCCTGGTCTGTATGGATGCGTTCTGGAAACCCATAGTTAACGATGAGGTTTTCCCAAAGACACTTTGCGACCGTTCGGGCCTTCTGGTTAGGTGTTGGGAAAGCCAGAGCAAACTTAGTAAAATGGTCAGTAAATACTAAAATGTCTTTGACATTGCTGCTATCGGGTTCCAGACTTAAAAAATCCATGCAAATTAGTTCCAATGGACGGGTAGTGCTGATGTTTACTAACTGAGCAGCCCTTTCCTGTGGCGTTTTCCTCCGAACACATCGAGGACAGGTCTTAATTTTGTGCTCCACATCACTGGCCATTTTGGGCCAGTAGAACCTTGCACGCACCAGGTCTAGGGTCCGCTCCACCCCTAAATGACCCATGTCATTATGGAGACTGTGCAGGACCTGGGGCCGCAGCTGTTCAAGTAGCACCAACTGATAAGAGAGGTTACTTCCATCCTGTCTCCTTCTGTACAGGATTCCATCCAGTAGTTCTAGCTTGTTATACTCCCGCAACAGGAGAGGAAGTGCAGGAAGTTCTTTGCGGAGAGCAGGATTGACTGTGTCACCAAATTCAAGTTGGGAGATGATTTCACGTATACTTTGATCTGCTCTTTGTTTCTCTTGGATATCCGACTTAGACAGTTGAGGGAGGACTGGCAAACCATAGTCTGATTCCTCACAGTAGACGTCTGGAACAGCAGTAGAAGTGACAGCAAAGGACTCCACAAGTGCAAAAGGAGGGTCACTTGGCTTCAGTGGGTTTCCAGCTCGGACCAAAGCACAGTGACAGATTGCATCAACCACTTCAGGAGAAACACAGTAACCGTCACTTGGATAATCATTGAGATGTTGCTCTGTAAAATCGCGGACAAGATCCAACTCCCTCTGTGCATGGTGAGTTTCTGAAAGATGTTCATGAGGCCTTCGCGACAGAGCATCAGCATCGATGTTTTGTTTGCCAGTTCTGTATTGAAGTTTAAAGGAATAGGTGGATAAGGCAGCGAGCCATCGGTGACTTGTAGCATCCAGCTTTGCAGATGTCAAGATGTAGGTGAGTGGATTGTTGTCTGTGATTACGGTGAAGTGTGCTCCATAGAGATAATCGTGGAATTTCTCAGATACACTCCACTTCAATGCCAAAAATTCCACTTGTGTGCTGGGTATCGGGATTCACTCTGTGACAACCCACGGCTGGCATAAGCGATAACCCGAAGTTTCCCCTCCTGCTCCTGGTACAGGGCTGCTCCCAACCCAGTGGTGCTTGCATCCGTATGTAGGATGTAAGGCTTTTTGGGATCGGCAAAGCCGAGAACAGGTGCGGAGGTGAGTTTGTCCACCAGGGTGTCAAAAGCAAGTTGGCATGCTGGAGTCCAGCGGTCA
The DNA here is from genome assembly GCA_023101725.1 of Atherinomorus stipes. NCBI lineage: Eukaryota > Metazoa > Chordata > Actinopteri > Atheriniformes > Atherinidae > Atherinomorus > Atherinomorus stipes. Next base: position 10,812 of record JALJCO010008956.1, read on the forward strand.
CCAAAGCTCTGCTTAGGATTGTGATGTAGATCTTGGAGTTCCTTCTTTGCGGTTGACTTTTGAGCAGGTCCATATCCACGTGTTAGATCATTGAGAGGTTTAGCTATGACTGCATAGTGCTTGATGAAACGGCGATAATAGCCAGAAAACCCGAGGAATGATTTCAGCTCTTTTAATGTAGTTGGAATTGGCCAGGTTTTGAGCGCACTTATCTTGTCTGGATCCGTTTCAACTCCTCGTTCTGATACAACATGACCGAGGTACCTTACTGAACGCTGGAAGAACTTGCATTTCTCCGGAGATAACTTGAGGTTATACTCCTTCAGACGATTCAGAACTCTGAGCAAACGACGCTCATGCTCTTCAAGACTGTCAGAAAAAATTATCAGATCATCCAGAAAGACAAGCACTTCTTTCAAGTTGAGATCTCCCATACATCTTTCCATCAACCGTTGGAATGTACTTGGTGCATTAGTGACTCCCTGCGGCATACGATTAAATTCCCAAAAGCCTACAGGTGTCACAAACGCTGTTTTGGGTTTGTCTTCTTCTTGCATTTCAATTTGATAATACCCCGACTTTAAGTCAAGAACGGAGAACCATCTAGAACCAGTTAATGCAGAAAAGGCTTCTTCAAGGTTTGGAAGGGCGTATGCGTCTCTAATCGTTTGCTGATTTAGCTTTCGGTAGTCTATGCATAGCCTAATGTCATTGTTTTTCTTACGGACAACGACGATTGGTGATGAGAAAGGGGATTCGGACTCTCTGATGACTCCGGCTGCCAGCAACTCCTGAAGATGTCGTCGTACGGCTTCAACATCGTTTGGATGTATTGGTCGGGCACGATGTTTAAACGGAGTTTCATCATGGAGTTTGATATGATGTTTCACTTTATCTGTACAGCCAAAGTCGAGGTCGTGGTGAGCAAAGACTTCAGGGATGTCACGAAGCTTGTTGACAATGCGTTTTTTCCATTCCTCTGAAAGATCAGAATCTCCGAGTTAAAGGTCAGGTCGCTCCTTCCCTTCTGTGGAGCTCTTGATGTGACAGTGTGTTGAGAGATGACAGCTTGACAAGCTCCAAGTTCTGCAATGACAGTAAATGGTGGAAGGGAAATGTCTTGCTCAGTTTCATTGGAGAGAACCACAGGAACTCTGTATGGGGATTGTGATGGCAATGTAATTAAACAGTGCTTGACAAGGAGTCCACCAGGTAATGAAGACTGTGGATGTTCAACAATTGCCCAATTGCTGGAAGAAGGGCAGGAGACTCTAGCAAATCCACTGAGAACAAGAGTTTTACCTGCTGGGATGAGCGTGGCAGCATTACTTGATGTATGAACCACACCAATGTTGCCTGCTTCGTTCTTTTGATGTTGCAATTGAAGCATTTTCAGCACTGCCTTGTAGCCATACAACTGTGGTTCAAAGCTGGAGTAGTGACCGTTCAGAAACTGGTCATACATAGCCTCAAGGGTATTCATTCCAATCAGTACAGAGGACTGTGCTGAGGATTGTGTATCAGGAACGACTAAAGCAAGGGTAGACACATCAAACTCAGAACCAAGAAAATCTTTATGAAATCTGGCAGTCATCTCCACGTAGCCCAAGTATGGAACAGGCTGCCCAGCTGCACCTTCAATATGCAAAAGATCCTCTAACGGCTTGACTGGCTGATCAACCAAATACTGGTTGTAGAAAGAAACAGGTATAGTTGTGACCTGGGAACCGGTGTCCAAGAGACAGTCATGGTCTTTTCCAGCTACAGTGATGACAGCTGTACACTTGGAGCCGATTAAACCCTTTGGCAATCCAGGCATCTTCGTAGCAGTCTGATTGGAACAGTTCAGCTGGACACAGTTTGAACTTCCTTTAATGGGACATTGCTGGTCCTCATCAGTTCCTGTCCGCCCCTTGACAGGAACTGAAGTCAGTTTAACTGCGGTGACCTGTTGGATTTGTTCTGGTTCTGCCATTTGCTCTGGTTCTGCCATTGTTGCAGTTTCTCATTGAATTTCCTTCGCTGACTGGCAACACATCCTGGATCTGGGGGATTTTCACATTGTGGCCTTGTGTGACCATCTTCTCCACAACGGAAACAATATCCTGGCTTAGGCACTGACTGTGGCTGCTTTGCAGGGGACCTCGTGGGTTTGCTGGACTTTGGTCTTGAACTATGGCCACTGGCATATGCAGAGTGGTTGGACGATGGGGATGCATACTTTGTCTGTGCACTGGTCAAGGCAGCTAGTTGTTTCTGGATTTCTGCCACCTGCTTGGTCAGTTGCTGAGTTATAGCTGTTAGAGCTGCACATGCGTCATGTTCTTCTGTTAGTTGAGAATTTACTGTGACTCGCTGTTTTGCTGTCCCGAGGTGTTGCTTCATTCTCACAGCTTTTGCAGCCTTACGGTCTTCCTCCGTCCTTAATAACAGCAACAACTCTGCGAATGAAGGTGGGTGCAATTTTTTCTGAGTTAATTGCAATTCTGAAATCAGAACATTGTCCCAGCAGCCTCGGCAAAACTGGTTCAATAAATGTTTATTAACATCTGTTTCCTTGGCTCCACCTCTTTTTATTGCAAGGTTCAAAGCGACTTGTAATCGCTGTAGATAGGTTGACGACAGCTCTCCTGCATCCTGAAATGTATCCATGAATTTTGCATACAATTCATCTCCATCTTGCACCGTGCCATATGCAGAATCAAGTTGTTTAAGGTACACGTCAGGCTGTGTATCTGGATGCAAATGTTTGATCATGTCTGCAGCGGGCGGAAGCAGACTTTCCAGGATTTTTCTTGACCGTTGCAGATCAGAGACAGCAGGATCCTTCATAATTAATTCAACATTTGAACGCCAAGTTTCATAATCTGATTCTGGAACAGGCCTAGGTATTTTGCCAGAGAAAACACGTAGTCGGTGAGAAGAATGCATGGAGTGGTCTTCACCTTTAACAATGTGTTCAACTACGTATCTTTGAACATCAGGGGGATTAAGATCAGAAGCAGACAGACTTGAGAGAGATGATCTTGGTTGAGGTTGCAGTGCTGGATTTGGGTTTGCTGCAGGAGGAAGTTCCACTTTCCGCTGTGCTGCTCGGGTTCCTGTTCCATCATCAGGCATTGCTTTTGGAGACTCTTTTACAGTAGTTGAATCCAAGTGGAGCTCAGAGACGGTACCACCAATTTGAGACATCATGTCCTGCAATACTTCAGCAAAATCTTTGCCAGTTGCTTTAGCCAGCATTTTTAATTCTGACAAGTAAGTCTGAGTCTTAGTATTGCCCACTTGGTCAGCATATACGTCAGACAGAGAGGATATCGTGTACTCAACTGCATTGCTCGACGCCACAAATATATATGGTAATTGTGGTTGTAGCGCAGCAACAGCATCGCGGTTATTGAATTCAACAACATAATGTTGGTTAAATTCAGATTCTTTATCAATCACTTTTTCTACTCTGTTAACAGAACCATACTGTTTCAAGAAGCTTAGCACTTCCTCATCAGCTTGAGTGCCAGTAATGCTATCAACCAACAAAACATGTGGTATTTCAACTTTGAGATTTTCAAACACTTCCATGGTGGTGTTTGTTAAGTACTGTACAACAATTCTCCTGGCTAGCTCGCCACTTATTATGTAGCGCTTATCCTGAGTTAACAGGGCAAGACAGCTAACATGTATGTGTATGAGGAGAGAGGGGTTATGCGTTTATGGCTAGAATGGCAGAACAGAAGACCTAAGTTCACTCCAGGAGATTGCAGACCAGTATAACAAACACGCACAAACAAACATATGAGATTTCAAGTAAGTGTTATTTGAAAATATGTGTATAAATATTTACAGTGCAGTCATGACCGTGAAAAATATATACAAATGCATTAAGAGAAAGAATCACATCCCTCCCCAAAGTTCAGTTCAGTTCAGTTCAGTTTGGTTCCCCCTTTTTCCAAGGAGTGAATTATTGTGTTTCCAGGTAGTGTTAGTTGTTCCAGAGTGTCCAAGTTAGGATCGACTCATTGTGTAATGACAGTGTCAATGGGGGTGGAAAGGGTTATGCGGCTCCTACCACATAACACTTGCCGCAGAACCATGGGGTTGAGTTCCTGGACTGTAGCTCGCCATCAAAGGTTTCGGTGGTTGAAGGGTTGAAGGGATCAATAAAAAAACCCGGCCAATTCAAGTGGCTCTACAACGCACATCCGCTCGCTGTGGACGGCGGATTTCGCTCAGGTACGTCTGTAGCAGCCCTTTCATGCGCTTCCCCCACGCCAGACCGAGCGCGTGTACCGCCATGTTTAAAATACTGCGGTCACATGACTCACGTGCGTCACGTGATGTACGAGTTATCGCGAGACGGCGCCGAAGTATCGCGAGAACTTGTAGAGATGTAGATAAATGGGCAGCGGACTGTGTGAGTGGGAGACAGCCACAGATCCAGCAGGGGTTACACTTGTCACTGTGTAACATGTATATAAGCCAGCATGTGTTGCACAGCAGCCAACACAGCTGCAACACAGATTCTCTTATGGCCAAGGTGATAAATTTGTGATAACCTAAACATTTAACAATAATGTTCATAAGTTCATTTATAATTTCAGGCACAATAATGATGGTAAATTTTAGGTAACAAAGATATATTGCTTTACATAAATTAATCTCTCAGTGTGAACCTTCTGATAGTATAGTTTTTTACAGGTAGAAGAACACAATTTGTATACAATAACTATCCCCTTAATATAGCAGTCTAAACAGTAAAACATTGGAACGTTCAAAGCTGAAAACTGTCATTTGTGAAATCATTTGTGACAGTCTTTATTACAAAACCATAACCAAGCTGATAAACTGGTTTTACTGCTCGTCAGACAAGTTATTATGAGCTCTCCTTAATATACAACTTATGTAGCTGAGCAGCAGCAACTATAAATATTACAACCATGGCAGGTAATTTTAGGCAATGTAATATTCCATTTTATTCAGGTATTTGATAATTAAGTTAGTTTGAACAGAATATATACAGTTTGGGTTCTGATCCCTCAGTTACAAAAGCTTTCTCCTTGTCTTTTAGGAAAGAAGAGGGACAACCCGTTGTCCCCAGACTGGACTCTGTCCATCTTCTGTCACACAAGTTCTCCTGAGAAAAAAAGGAAACTGGAAGATTTTCACAGGAGGCAGGAAACAAAAAGGAGAAACAGCAGCAAGTGCACTGGTCGACCCGTCACTACGAGACTGTGCTGCCCCAGAAAATGCAGCTTCAGCAGTTGGGAGCAGTCGAGTCTCAGCTGTAGAGCAAGATGACTCAAATGAAAATGTTAACCCAGAGGAACCGGATGCTATTCACGAGGGAAACGCTTTGAAGATGCCGGATGCTGAGGCTCTTACAGCAGAGTGTGAAACTCTTCGTGAGAACGTGTCACTGAGGAAAAGCTTTCGCTGTCTCACTACACCAACATGCGCTGGAGGGCAGTGACACTAAAGTGAACGTCCTAACTGGCATCCCAACATTTGCATTGTTTATGGCAATACTGGAAAACATCTCAGGTTATCTTCGTGATAAAATGATGCTGAACTCATTTCAACGGCTGCTTCTGCTTTGTATGCGACTGAAATGTGGCATCAGCATGCAGATACTGGCATGTCTCTTTGGAGTGTCGACTTCAACGGTTTCAAGAGTGTTTGACGACGTCCTTACCGTGATGGACAGGCGACTTGTGTCAGCTCTCGTCTTTTGGGCTGAACGGGAGCAGCTGAAACGAACAATGCCTGCTTCTTTACGTAAAAGCTACGGGAAATGTGCATGCATAATCGACCGCTCTGAAGTCTTCATTGAAAAGAGCCAGTGACCTGAAAGCACGGGCTGAAACGTATTCAAGCTACAAGTCACACAAATATCTAATAGGAAAACACCTCAGGGAGTGATCGCTGTCATCTCCAAAGGCTGGGGTGGACGTACAAGCCACAAACACTCTGCCAATAACTGTGGCTTTTTGAACAACTTACTACCAGGAGACGTGATTCTAGCAGATGAGGATTGAAGATTCTGTAGATTCCCCCGGCCCCCCCGACCCGATCCCGGATAAGCAGAAGAAGACGTGCGGTACGATTCTGTAGGTCTTTACAACGCACGTCTTCAGATTCCAGCATTTCCAAAAGGGAAGCAACAGTTAAGTCCACTTGACGTTGAGAGCAGCAGAACACCTGCCTCACCTCGTTTACACGTTGAAGGCTCATTGGACTTACCAGACAGAAGTACACTATATTAGAATCAAAAATACCTATAACCTATTTACAAAGTGACCAGTTTGGATTGACAACACTGGACAGAATCGTACGTGTTAGTTGTGCCCTGATCAACCTGGTCCTGCAGTCTGGGCAGAACCACGTATGTTTTGGGAGATTCTTTAATCGAAGGCACGCCCGATGGAAGTACTTAATCTGACCAAACCCTGACTTGCATACCACCAGTGAGCTGGTCACAGCGCCATCTTTGCAGTAACAAGGTCGGGTGCATGTGTACTTTCATCCTGGTTAGATGCTGCTGTCTGCTGTACCACATGCAGACAAGTTCAGGCGACACACACTGCACAAGGAAAGTCTTTGCTTTACCAACGGCATTTCTGTAAAAGTTTTATCTGGTTCTATTCTCTCCACCAAGATCTCATTATCATTTCATTCACTTCTGCCCACACCACAACGCCACAGTATTCTGCTCCTGTCAGAAGCAGTTGTAGCTGAACTTGGTAACAGAACTTGTGGTGAAGTCTTCCACTGTCATTTCTGAGACAGTTGTTTGTCCTCTGCTGCTTCAGGAATGGTCTGTTTGGTCACGCAGAAAGGCCACTTCATTTCAAGCACTCCTCTTCCGCAGCAGTCACATTGTATCCGACCATCTGGAGAGGCTCCGAGGGAAGGATATTCAGGACGGACGTAACCCAGCTGTTGACACCTCTATATTTTGGTGGTTGAGGGCAATGTTCCTGGTACATATTACGGGCTTGTTTGATGGTGGTAGCCTATTAGATTCTAGCTTCTGTACCACATGATGGTGGTAGCCTATCAGATTCTAGCTTCTGTATCACATGATGGTGGTAGCCTATTAGATTCTAGCTTCTGTACCACATGATGGTGGTAGCCTATTAGATTCTAGCTTCTGTACCACATGATGGTGGTAGCCTATCAGATTCTAGCTTCTGTGTCACATGATGGTGGTAGCCTATCAGATTCTAGCTTCTGTATCACATGATGGTGGTAGCCTATCAGATTCTAGCTTCTGTATCACATGATGGTGGTAGTTCATATTTACTACTTAAGATACACGAGTTCTGCACATTGGATCTGTCTTTATCTGACCGGAGCGGTACAGAAACAGTGATGATGATGATGATGATGAAGGATTGTCATTGAATGCTGCGTTCCATTTTCCTCGGAACTGGGAAGTGGGAACTGCGGGGTGACGTCACACCCGACCAACTTGCGTTCCAGTTCACTGGTCGGAAAACCAGTTATCAGCCTAGCAAAACAACGTGTTTGCTAAGGCTATTGTTATTAGCCGCTGTTGGCACAGCTGGCGTCGTAGTTCACATATACGACATGAAAAATGTGAATTACACTACAGCAACTTCCCCGTACATCTGTATAAACCAATACTATGTGTACGATTGATTTATGCAACAAAATATTAATAAGAAGTGTAAATAAATGTAACATTACAGAAGCTTCTAAAACTGCTAACACTGGGCGCGGCCATCTTTAAATCTGAACTCGGAGCTGTGAGAGTTGTCCGACTTTCCAAGTGGGAAATCCGACTTCAGGGGGCCGTTCCAGTTGAAACTTCCTACTCGGAACTGGGATTTCCGACTTCAGAGTTGAAATGGAACGCAGCATAAAACCCCAGTCAATCTGCGCAGCCGAACACACGTGCGCACAATGGGGAGAATTATAAACTAGAATCAATACAAACATCAGTTTCCTTCAGAGATAAAAAAAAAAAAAAGAGAAACGTTGATTAGTTCGTGTTTCTTCTGGTGTTTGACGTCATAACCACATGAAGCTCCTCTCCTGAGGAGGAGACGGAGCCACAACATCCATCAGTCTGAGTGTCCATGATTTTTCTGTTAGTAATTTATTCTGTATAGTTTCCATTGATTTCATTCATTAGTCAAATCTGATATTCACTTTTATATTAATTCAACATAAAGATTAATTTAATAGGTTAATTGAGATTAATTTAAAATTACATCTAAAGGAACATTTAAAAGTAACGGAAAAATTACTTTTCCAAGTAATTAGTTATTTTTCTAAAGCTGTAACTCAGTTACTAACGCCATAACTTTTTTGGAGAAGTAATTAGTAACTATAATTAATTACTTTTTTAAAGTAATGGTCCCAACACTGATCACATGATGGTGGTAGCCTATCAGATTCTAGCTTCTGTATAACATGATGGTGGTAGCCTATCAGATTCTAGCTTCTGTATCACATGATGGTGGTAGCCTGTCAGATTCTAGCTTCTGTATCACATGATGGTGGTAGCCTATCAGATTCTAGCTTCTGTATTACATGATGGTGGTAGCCTATCAGATTCTAGCTTCTGTATCACATGATGGTGGTAGCCTATCAGATTCTAGCTTCTGTATAACATGATGGTGGTAGCCTATCAGATTCTAGCTTCTGTATCACATGATGGTGGTAGCCTATCAGATGTCATGATGACAATGTTGCTATTGTTAGTGATGATGATGATGTTTTGGTGTACTATAGCTATACTACACCACACCTATGGCAAAACTGCTGGCAAGTGGCATCTTGGCAGCTGCAGGCTTGACTTTTCTCAGTTCATGGGCAGTTATTTTGCGCCTTGGTTTTCCACGTTTCTTGTGACCCTGTTGACTATTTTGAATGAAACGCTTGATTGTTGGATGATCACGCTTCAGAAGCTTGGACATTTTAAGAGTGCTGCATCCCTCTGCAAGATATCTCACTATTTTTTACTTTTCAGAGCCTGTCAAGTCCCTCTATGACCCATTTTACCAAAGGAAAGGAAGTTGCCTGATAATTATGTTTGCCTCATACACCTGATATAGGGTGATGATGTCATTAGACCACACCCCTTCTCATTACAGAGATGCACATCACCTGATTTGCTTAATTGGTAGTAGGCTTTGGGCCGATACAGCTTGGAGTAAGACAACATGCATAAAGAGGATGATGTGGTCAGAATACTCATTTGCCTAATAATTCTGCGCTCCCTGTAAATTAGACTTTAGTTTACTGTATTTCTTCATGTTAGTTAGCTGTTAGATGCTAATCCAGCAAATATAACCAGTGCAGGTCTTTGATATCATTTTGAAAAATGTGTAAAAAATTTCCACAATTTTCCCGATTGTGCTGCAACAAAGAATTTTAGGCTCCCCCACCTGTCAAATCCCACTTTAACCACTGCCTATAGGTTATCATGACCTCAGACGACTGTCCGACATTGTAAATTCAGATATTCACGCTTCTTTCCATGTTAGCAGTGTAGAATATTATCCATGTTTTCATGCAGAATGACTTATACATCAGATGAAGATTGTAGAGTTCATTCTGAGGGTGAACTAGGACACCCCTCTCCTGTGTCTCCTGTGTTTTTCCGTAGACACACCAGAGGTGGTTTAGTGGGCTATTTAGCAATTATTACCTAGTGTAGCAAATCATTTAGGCAGTTTATGACCTGTAGGCCCCGAGAAGATCCTGTTTAAGAGGAAGATGTCTTTGCCAAACGACTACTTACTGATTTTAGACAGACAGGGGACAAGCGCGAATGATTAGTGGTTTGGTATAGTTGTGCTCCCCCTTTTTCTGTATTTTTCCATCCTTTCAAGCTCACAGGGATCAAGGAGCCAGAAGATGCCAGGATGTCTGCTCAGCTGTCCTGTACGGGGGAGGAGCCCCTGACTCTTCAAGACTCTACCTACATTTGACACTATATAAGAGAAGCAGGGACAGTTAGGAGGGGGCAGACTTCTGAACTGGCTCCAACACTTTGTTGGTGAAAGGGCAAGAATTCTGAACCCAGAGCTCTGTATGTACTGCTCTCGATCTGTAATAAATTGTTAACTTTTATTCTGCATTGTTTGGTTTTCATTCCTGATGCAAAAGGTCCCGCTGAGAATGGGTAAAGAAGGTTACAGGAGGTTTAAAGTTGTACTTCCGTGGTCATTTCATTAATATTTCTGTGTTCTCCATTATTATTGAATGCATTCTGCATCGTTTCTGTTTAAAAAAACCTTCTGGTATCTTTGTATCCAGCTGTATTTGTATACTAGAAGAGAGGCTTTTGGTCCAACGGCAGCTTTTCCGGGTCCTTCTCATGAATTTCCGTCTGATTGGCTGCCTCCCATCAGTGTATGAAGGAAGCTCCGCCCTCCGCTCTTATTTTGTTACAGACAGGAAATAGAGCCGACAAACAAGTTTGTTCCGCCGTGCTAACAAACAGTTAGCTAATTAGCTTTGCAACTCCGAAGTTACATTCATGCTGTCTTTACTTCTAGTGTGTAGTGGAGGGTTACCTGCCTTCCAATGGACAGATAGAAACCCCACGTGGGATACGCTATTTGCAATGTGACGTAGAAGTGCGAGGCTGTTCCCGATTCGCTCTTTTCTTCGTATTGTTTCTGTGATGAGGAAGCACAGCCGACTGGGGGAACGCAACGCTAGCAAGTCAGCATGTGTAAATAAACAAGGGGAAACCCTCCGTATTTCAGAAGGAGCAAGTTAAACGGGTTTTCAGTGGAAGGAGGCCTTTAAAGCAACCTTTACTGATCTTGCATTTCAGAAAGCACTTCAAGATTATTTGAATATAAACAGTCCCGCCTCACTCCTAAGACACACCCCCTCATTCCCTCTGCCTCCCAATGCAGAAGCAAAGGTCTGACAAGCAGGTCCGTTGGACAATCCTAGAGGTGCACCCCACTTCAAGGATTGGTTTCATTGAATATTTACAGATTGGAATAATATTTTATTTTGATTAATGGTGGGTCTGTCTTGTATTTTAGAGTTGCACTACCTCATTCATAGCATTTTACCCTGTTAGAAAAATAGTGTAAGAATGCAACATTGGTAAGGGTAGCTTTAATGTTTAGAAGGTATTTTAAACACCCATTTTTCTTACAGCAGATGCGAAGTAATTGGGACTCGTTCTCCAGGCAACGTTGGCCTGCGGGGGACTACAGCAAAAACACCAATGGCAGAAAATGTAGATCTAGTGTAATATTTGTATTTATTCTATTTCTATTAACTTATAAAGATTTTGACATTCAAATATAAGCAAAGCATGCTGGGCCACGTTAACAGTACATCAAAATTTATATAAATGGGAAAAAAAATTTTTTTTGCAGGAGTGGCCAGCTTTTTGTTCACCCCTTGGGGGCGTCCTTGGATGTCCATTTGCATTGCATTAATATTATTAGAGGACCTCTGAGTTTAGCAAATTATGAGATAATTTGCGGGGGAATTATTACATTGCAAATCATGGACATGGCCGATTCACACGGGATTAAAATCACAGACAATCTCAGTAATTATTACAAATTACACGTGGTCCCGAGGTAATACTAATCCCATCAGAACAGAGCTTAAAGGGGAACTTCGTCTTTTTTTCAACCTGGATCCATTTTCTGGCATGAATCCGTTCATTTCCTCATCCAGACAGTTTTGGTGCAACTTAAATTCCTTCAGCAGATATTTAGATCCACTGCAGATCAGCGTACGTCCCATATAATGGAAGTGATGCTGCAACCTGGTGCAGCCTCTACGTAAGGAATTATCTGCCACAAACTCCTTCATCTCACCAATGTTTGTTACCAAACATTAGTCAGACCCCCCTGTGAGCTCCAGGCGGCTTTTTTGTGGTGATTCGTCCGTTTTTACAGACTTTTTTTTTACTGTGGCGGCTTTGATGACGTCGCTATTATGCGACACCATAACAAGTGTCTTTAAATAAGGACGAAGAACAAACTTCCCCTTTAAGTTTGATATTTTAGCAGCTTTTCATGATTGGATATGAAGGAGGCTTCTGTCATGGCCGACTGGGATGTTTTACAAACATTACTTTGCTTTTTTTTTCTTTTTCTTTTTGCTGAACGGGTGGCCCACCTTACCTGACCTCCAAAATGTGGGACAGCTTTTTCAAAAGTTAAAGGACCTCAACAATTACATTCTGTTGCATAAATTTAGCACAAAAATATTAAAAAAGAGTCCATAAAAACACAATTCAGTGTCACACAATGTTTTTTTCTTAGTTTCCCAAGTGATTTACCAAAAAGTGGCCCAATTTACCTGATGTCACCCTACATGTGCTGTATTCGTGTTTCATGTAAGAAAAAAGAAAACTGCAGAGATTTCACAGGAGACGTCCAAGTTATCAGCTCATCTCCTTCATCTCTGTCTGTGGTGTGTTTACGGTGTGTGTCTGGGATTATTTCAGGTCTCAGGACATTTGGAGGAGGTGATACAGCTGTTGTACGCTCCTTATGATAAATAAGATAAAATTCCTTGTATAATTGCTCCATGTTTCCGACAAAAACCTCCAGTACAAACCGTTTCTGTAATTTGTCCTGTCAACTTTAAACAAATTATATCGCGTGATGACATCAGCAGGTGCAGGACCTGAGATCTGGGACCGACACCGGCCTCGGACCGGCTCGGAGTCTGACGGGGGTGGCAGGTGAAAGGAAAGTCTGGGATTATAAGCCTCATCTCTGCAACCCGACCTCACACAAGATGTAGTGGTCTTAATACAAGTTTTAAAAAAACACTGAAATGAGAAGAATCAGACTATAATCAGGGTAAATTATCTGCCCTGCAGGGAGATAATTACAAAACTCATTTCAGTCCCTCATTTAGTGAAAAATCCCTCAAAACCTGTCTGGTAATGATTCTTTTGAGTGTTGCTCTTTCTCATTTTGAAGTTAAAAAAAAATCTTAAAACAAGATAATTTTTTTCAAATGATCTAAAAAGCCTTTCTTGTAAGCAGCGTGTGTGAAGGAGCAGCACATCACCCACCAACCTCCAAACCCGCATGAACCTGAATGAAGTTTAGTGAAGGCTGCTTCTACCGAGGGTCACATTGGTTTGGATGACCTGGGGCTTGAACTCCTGATCTTCTGAGTACGAGACAATCTGCTCCACCACCCAGCCGCTGTTTCAGACTGTTGCATAATCCCCTCCATGCTAGAAATCCTGCTTAGTTGTTCTGGTTTTCAGATCTTTTCTCTTAAAGGGACTTGAGGCAGGATTAAGAAACAAAGCTGACGACTGGCGCTTCAGGTAGCTGCCACTACGAGCCAAGCCGTCACGGAGCACAAACTGAAGCTATGATGTTGTTTACTCACCTTTTTCTTCGTAGTTCCACTTTTTAGTATCTTTCAGTTGATCTGGATCGTTTTCTGACGGCAGAATAATCCATAACTATCGCTTACAGTGTTTGAATTTACCGCGACCGTCTTCTTCCTGCATCAAAACAGTGGATGTAGCGTCATTTGACGTCACGTCCGCATGGCAGCGCGGGAAATTCAGACACCGAATTGCAGCTTTATGCAGCACACAGCCTGTTCAAGGCAACGGAGAGAAACGTGGTGGAAACGTTATTTTTGGTATTTAGCGCTTCATCACCCATTAGTATGAAAAAAAGGGACATTTATATTTGTTTTTTTTTTTTATTCCTGCCTCTAGTCCCTTTAAAATAAGAAGCAGCAACACTAAAAATCAGCATCAGCAGACTAGTTTGAAGTGTTTATCACTAAATAAGAAACTTGAAATGAGTTTTTCAGCTTGTTTTAAGCTAAAAAAAAAAAAAAAAACAAAAAAAAACAAGTTTCCACTTGTCTAACATCTAGATATTTTTTCTTATTACTGGAAACTTGTGTGTGTGAACTGGTACAGGAGGTCTGAGAACAAGTTTTTACAGCTAAAATTGGGAGAGAAAGACACAAAGTGATCTGAAACAGTGTCTCAGTGAGATCATTTACCTTAATATGCAAATACAATAAACAATATTAAGATTCACTTACTAAGTAAGAAATAAAAGGCATTTTCTCTCAAAACTAGATTAATAATCTGACATATTCTAGTCTGGTCAACTATCTTACTCTCACATTGCAAAAGTTAAGAGTTTTTGCTGAATTCTTGGTTAGATACTGTTTTTGCAGTGCAATCTTTGCTCGCAGCTCCAACTCAAATTGAGCAAATCACTCGCAGAGTTCAAAAGTTCACAGATTGCGATGTTTGTCCGACTGTACATCCTCAAAGAAGGCCGGGGTGGTGAACAATCCCGACATGCAACGCAATAAATACAGCTAGTAGAAGAAGAAGATAATAACAGCAGCAACAGCATGCCACCACCAAACCGCGCTGTCTGGGTGATCTGGGTTCTTTGTGAAGAATTCGCCAAAAAGAAAAGGTGACGACGTCGTGTGTGGACGAGGAATCGTCTGAGCAGACGTGGGCGGTAATGAGAACTCCCTCTCAATGACACGCCGGGTCTCCGTGCTGCCTCTGGTTTACTTCCGCTTTTGTGTCACGAGTATGAAATGTGAAAAAGAGTTCTCCGTCTGGTCGCGGAGCCGTTTCAACATGCGTTATGGACCGTGCAGACGAGAACGCAACAGCGTTGCGTCTTCAGGAATTCCACTTTGGAATGAGTCTTGGGATTTTTGCATCTTCAACCAGAATAACGCCGTTGCCGTGTGAACGGAAGTCACTTCTGATTAAATACGGTCATTTTTACCCGGATCCTCGTGTGAACGGCCCCTAAGCTGCCTTGTTGAGCGACTAATGTTCAGTGGAAAAATCTACAATTTTAACATCTTGAAGCCTCGTTTTAAGTTAGCATTTTAGAGTTCGAGAATTCCTAGCTGCCTTGAATGCAGCATAAAACCAGCAGTTTACTTAATGAACATATCAGAGACTGATGATGTCATCAGATAAAGAAAAACACTGATGCTGTCATCACAACAAGCTTCCTCCTTTCATCTAATCGCTGCCAGACACCCCCCACCCTCATATTTTCACCCTCCCAACACCCCTTCTCCCTCATATCCCCCCTCCACCTGCTCACCCCTCCATTTGTCCAGTGAGGTCATCCCTCTGTTCTCCCTAATCCTGTGAGGTGCTCGTCTTTCTGCCGCAGCTTAATCCACCTGTGCCCCCAGCCCTGACCACACACACCCACACACACACACACACCCATACACGCACATGCACACGCACACGCACACACACACACACACACACCCATACACGCACACACACACACACACACACCCATACACGCACACACACACACACACACCCATACACGCACATGCACACGCACACACCCACACCACACACACACACACACATCTGCACATATGTGCACAGACTTGCAGTTATTCTTGTATTGTACGCTCAGACTGGCAGTAATTCCACAGCCGGCACTCACAGTCATTCAGTAAGTTATACTTACACACAACACCCCCCCCCCTCCACCCCCCCAGGTATAAATCCGCCCTTGTCTTTGTACAATAGCCATTCTATCTGTCTCCCTTCCTTTGTCCGTCTCTGGTGTCTTCTGATTCCACCCCTGTGGAAGCAGGTACGTCTGACTTTAATACTGGAAATGAAACGCGGCTAAAACGGGATTTCTGCTGCAGGTCACTGGTTTCACTGGTTTCCAGCCAGTTTCCTACGGCTGCAGGTCACTGGTTTCACTGGTTTCAGTCAGTTTCCTACGGCTGCAGGTCACTGGTTTCACTGGTTCCAGTCAGTTTCCTACGGCTGCAGGTCACTGGTTTCACTGGTTTCCAGTCAGTTTCCTACGGCTGCAGGTCACTGGTTTCACTGGTTCCAGTCAGTTTCCTACGGCTGCAGGTCACTGGTTTCACTGGTTTCAGTCAGTTTCCTATGGCTGCAGGTCACTGGTTTCACTGGTTTCAGTCAGTTTCCTATGGCTGCAGGTCACTGGTTTCACTGGTTTCAGTCAGTTTCCTACGGCTGTGACGCCTTGTTGCAATCTTTTCTCTGTTAGGAGGCTTCTTTATCTGTTTATCTGCCGAGTCCATCATCATCTTCAGTCGGCTTGACTACTGTAACAGCGTCTTTACTGGTCTACCTAAAAAACCAGTTAAACAGCTGCAGCTCATTCAGAACTCTGCTGTCCGAGTTCTCACAAAGACCAGAAAAGTGGACCACATCAGTCCAGTTCTGAGGTCTTTACACTGGCTGCCGGTCCATCAGAGAATAGACTTTAAAGTTCTGCTGCTGGTCTATAAAGCTCTGAATGGTTTAGGCCCAAAATACATCAGTGACCTCTTGACCCAGTATGAACCTACTAGACCCCAGGTCATCTGGATCCGGTCTTTTATCAGTTCCAGAGTCAGAACCAGACATGGAGAAGCTGCGTTCAGCTTCTATGCTCCACATGTCTGGAACAAACTCCCAGAAAGTCTCAGATCAGCTGAAACACTTAGTTTATTTAAATCCAGGCTGAAGACCCACCTGTTCTCAGCTGCATTTACATAGATTTTATTCAAAAGTTCAAATCCGCACGTCTCTTTATTCTCTTTTTAATCTTAAATGCTTTTAATATTTAATCATGCTTCTACTTTTTCTCTCCCTTTGCTTATAATGTTTCATGTAAAGCACTTTGAATTGTTCTGTACATGAAATGTGCTGTACAGATAAACTTGCCTTGCCTCCGACAGCAGGACTGGTCTGTAACATCCCTGAATCCTCTCTGCAGATTTAATGGAAACCAGTGGATAATATGAACAAACTAAATTCATCTGATGTTGTGTCTTTTGATGACGACTTTGACAGAAACAAAGTTTACTTGAACTGTATTCAGGCACAGCGGGCATCATTCTGGGTCCAACTGTCTGCACCAAGCAAACCGGACAAAAACTAAAACAAAGACTTGATGCATTTATTTAATCAAACTAACAATCAATTATTCAGTGTGCTTTTTAGAAAGTGTTGGTGAGTTTCAGTGAGTCACTTCTTACGTGCGTACACCAGCATCCAGACTGGAGTTTATTGTATTGTGAAGTGAAGTGTATTGCTTTTGTTGTTCCGTGGGTGACTGAGACGTCACTACCCTTTACTTGTAAACAAAATACTGGAAATGACATGAAAAAATACTTTATTAATCCCAGGAGGGAGATTCAATGAGGTTTTTTTCATTGATAGTTTTGTTTCAGTCCTGCCTTCGCCTGGTGGAACCACAGACATTTATACGTAAACGCCGCTTCGTACATTAGTGATGGCGCCGTATTGATCCTGGCAAGTTACCGTGCACTGCACAAACTAAAATCCTACCAAGTATGTTTTTCTAGTTTCTAAGTTAAAATATCTCATCACACTTGAAATAAGACAAAATTACTGAAAGAGAAACATTTCAGTGAGATATAAGATCTGGTTTTAAGACAAATGCAACTTATTTAAAGAAATCTTATCAAGAAAATTTCACTTGTTCTATTGGCAGATTTTTATTTTATTTATTTATTTTGCTTATTACAAGCAAAAATAGTCTTGGCCACTCTTAAAATAAGTTATTTATTCATTTATTTGCATATTAAGCAAAAAACAAACAAACAAACAAATAAACAAAACCAACCTGCCAATATAACTATAAATTTTCTTGATAATATTTCTTGAAATAAGATGCATTTCCTTAAAACAAGTTCCTAAATCTCACTGAAATGTTTCTCTTTCAGTAATTTTGTCTTATTTCAAGTGTGATGAGATATTTGGACTAGAAACTAGAAAAATCTACTTGTTAAGTTTTGAGTTTTTGCAGTGTGGGAGGTTCAACAGCACTGAACAGAGAAAAGATGCCTGGATCTTCTGCAGTTTGGGGCTGAAACAAACCATAACTCTCTTTAACGTGATCACCAATTACTGCCTTTTTTTTATTTCCAGCACTTGTTGGTCATATGTGAAATTTTTAGTCCCATTTCAGACGTAATCTGACTGCATCAGAATAGAAAAGACTTTGTCATTGCACAAGCATGTGCAACGAAATTAAGGTGCTCGACCAATACAATAATAAGAATGAGAATATTAAGAATAATGATAATAAGAATAAGAATAATAAGAATAATGATAATAAGAATAATGATAATAACAATTAATGATAATAAGAAGAACAATAATTAATTAATAAGAATGAGAATAATGAACAATACAAAAGAGACAAGAATGAATAGGCAGTAACAAAAATGCAAACAGAAACAACTGAAAGACAAAACAATGTAAATCATATTTTAATTGGGCAGATTTGGTGAATTTTATAATGATTCTGAAACTTTTTCAGTACCACAGGGTGTAATACTTTAATAAAATGTTGTCATAGTGCTACAGGTTTTACTCTAATTACATTTATCATAGTACAACAGGGTTTACTATGTAACAATCACTACTGATTGGGGGGGGGGGGGTCCCACTGGTGTAATGCATTAAACCTTTGTTGCTTTGTAGTTTTCAGTGTTCGTTTTATGCTACTTTTTGTAGTGTGATATTTCAAAATGACAAGAGAAGTTGAAATACTGTGTAAAATCTACATTTTGTTCCATTTCCATACATGTCACAAAACATACGTAGATCTATTTGTGGATGCGTTAATTTACAGTATATTACCAGAGGGTTATAATTTGAAATTTACTCATTGGATATTTGAAATTTATTCATAAATGATATATTATTCCAATATGTATTTTTGAGCGGGTCCATAACACAAATATCCTTTGTGTTAAACAGGAAAAAAATCTACCACATATGCTTCTGACCAACACCCATAGCCTATTATTTTACTTTTCCCTCAAACAACAATCATATATTTTACTTACTGTAATCCCAATAAACACTTCATAAATCGTCTGTATGGGTCACTGATTAACAATAACATCAGTAACATTTTTCACCATAAATCAAATATAAACCCAATCAGCTGAAAATTTGACAAATATTTAATATTTTAACACAGTCAAAACATCCAGTGAGCCAAGACCGATATGGAGGACACACTGATGTTTTAGTGGGCTGAGGCGGCTGATGTGGTTTCTACGTGTCTACGGATGAAATGCCAAGCCAGCTAGCTTACACATTACCTTCATGTTAACTAGAGAAAACCACATTTCTTTAGCATTTTTAAAGCAGGTTTAGTGGTTGATTGACATGAAATGAGAGTAATTTTCACGAACTTAACAACTTGTTACCATTTACTTTACTTATACTCTAATTTTGTTTCAGTCCTGAAACAGCAAGCTAGCAGGAATATATATATATATATATATATATATATATATATATATATATATATATATATATATATATGTGTGTGTAGAGAGAGAGGGGGAGGGGGATTTTTTTTCAAATAATATAAAAACTAGCAGCGTGACCAACGCCATGTGTGAGACACACGACAAGTCTGACTTGCCGTATGTCTCATACATGGCGTTGGTCACACTGGTGTACCAGGCTATAAAATCACTATGTATGCATGTGGGCGTGTGTCTAAGTATCTGTGTATGTAAATGAAATAATCTATGCTTTGTCATAAATGTCAGATATTTGTAATAAACCAAACCGCTTGAAAATCGGTTGAAAATAAGTCAGTTATGGAGGATTTAATCAGGGATAGATCTCTGCCTACACTGATTAATGTAATGAGGAGATGCGGCTTCCCCCTGCCTAAGATGGCGGCCGAGCTGACGCATCGCTCCAGTGGACAGCAGCGTCGGAGGCGGCATCTAGTGATATCTATGCAGTACACCAATGTTAACAGGCAGATAGCTAACTTTAGCCATCACTGAAAAATATAATTAAATACTTTGTAAACAAACAGATTTGACATGAGTGTATTTAATCCATGTTGCTTTTTTAAGGTTTTTGAAAACATTTCCTACAAATAGTCAAACTCAAAAGACTTCATACAATTCAAATCCAGGTCTGACTAAGACTTGAGCTAGCTTAAAACCCCTTGCTGGCTTTGGTTAGCAGGTCTGTGGAGTTGTATTACCGCTGGATTATTTTCTAACAGAATCTGCTAAGCCTTTCTCCTATTCTCTTGTAGCCAATAATAGCACACAGTAGCCTCCGTTTAAAACTAATGGCCCGTTGTTGCACTGCCGTTGTTCTCCTGATCCTGACACACACAAACACACACTCGTCCTTGGCGGCTAAGGCTGATGCCTGCTGCCCATCGCAACATGACTCTCCTCCCAAATCCCTAGTTTTTCTCACCCCTCCCTCCCTTCATTTAGCTCCAAGTGGGTTGTTTCCAAGCATCCTAACAGAGGTGCTGAAATGTGCACCTCTCATTCATCCCTCTGCCATTCCTCTGCACCCTCCCTCGCTCTGTCATGATGCCTTTATTCATAGTCAAAAGACTCACCAAAAGTTCCAGCTGACATTTACAGTTCACAGGTGTCATAAAGTCAATGTGAGGATCCAATAAAACCAACCTGACATCACAAATATACGTGACATGAGCATGAACAGCAATCACTCATTTACATGTCCCCAACACGGAACTGCTTCAACTTACATGCTGCTGACAGGTTAAGTTGTGCAATGTTGTCAATTATAAGGATGGGAATATTGAAACCCAGGAGTCGATACTTGCACCCAGACAAAATATCACATTCAATAGTTTTTTTGAGTATGGAAATAAAAAACATGCAGTTTGTTTCCACCTCTGAGGGTTTTAGGCAATGAAATGACATTAAAGCAGCCTATCAGGTTCTAGCTTCTGTATCACATGATGGTGGTAGCCTATCAGATTCTAGCTTCTGTTTCACATGATGGTGGTAGCCTATCAGATTCTAGCTTCTGTATCACATGATGGTGGTAGCCTATCAGATTCTAGCTTCTGTACCACATGATGGTGGTAGCCTATCAGATTCTAGCTTCTGTACCACATGATGGTGGTAGCCTATCAGATTCTAGCTTCTGTATCACATGATGGTGGTAGCCTATCAGATTCTGGCTTCTGTATCACATGATGGTGGTAGCCTATCAGATTCTAGCTTCTGTATCACATGATGGTGGTAGCCTATCAGATTCTAGCTTCTGTATCACATGATGGTGGTAGCCTATCAGATTCTAGCTTCTGTATCACATGATGGTGGTAGCCTATCAGATTCTAGCTTCTGTATCACATGATGGTGGTAGCCTATCAGATTCTAGCTTCTGTATCACATGATGGTGGTAGCCTATCAGATTCTAGCTTCTGTATCACATGATGGTGGTAGCCTATCAGATTCTAGCTTCTGTATCACATGATGGCGGTAGCCTTTCAGAATCTAGCTTCTGTATCACACGATGGTGGTAGCCTATCAGATTCTAGCTTCTGTATCACATGATGGTGGTAGCCTATCAGATTCTAGCTTCTGCATCACATGATGGTGGTAGCCTATCAGATTCTAGCTTCTGTATCACATGATGGTGGTAGCCTATCAGATTCTAGCTTCTGCATCACATGATGGTGGTAGCCTATCAGATTCTAGCTTCTGCATCACATGATGGTGGTAGCCTATCAGATTCTAGCTTCTGCATCACATGATGGTGGTAGCCTATCAGATTCTAGCCTCTGTATCACATGATGGTGGTAGCCTATCAGATTCTAGCCTCTGTATCACATGATGGTGGTAGCCTATCAGATTCTAGCTTCTGTTTCACATGATGGTGGTAGCCTATCAGATTCTAGCTTCTGTATCACATGATGGTGGTAGCCTATCAGATTCTAGCTTCTGTACCACATGATGGTGGTAGCCTATCAGATTCTAGCTTCTGTACCACATGATGGTGGTAGCCTATCAGATTCTAGCTTCTGTATCACATGATGGTGGTAGCCTATCAGATTCTGGCTTCTGTATCACATGATGGTGGTAGCCTATCAGATTCTAGCTTCTGTATCACATGATGGTGGTAGCCTATCAGATTCTAGCTTCTGTATCACATGATGGTGGTAGCCTATCAGATTCTAGCTTCTGTATCACATGATGGTGGTAGCCTATCAGATTCTAGCTTCTGTATCACATGATGGTGGTAGCCTATCAGATTCTAGCTTCTGTATCACATGATGGTGGTAGCCTATCAGATTCTAGCTTCTGTATCACATGATGGTGGTAGCCTATCAGATTCTAGCTTCTGTATCACATGATGGTGGTAGCCTATCAGATTCTAGCTTCTGTATCACATGATGGTGGTAGCCTATCAGATTCTAGCTTCTGTATCACATGATGGCGGTAGCCTTTCAGAATCTAGCTTCTGTATCACACGATGGTGGTAGCCTATCAGATTCTAGCTTCTGTATCACATGATGGTGGTAGCCTATCAGATTCTAGCTTCTGCATCACATGATGGTGGTAGCCTATCAGATTCTAGCTTCTGTATCACATGATGGTGGTAGCCTATCAGATTCTAGCTTCTGCATCACATGATGGTGGTAGCCTATCAGATTCTAGCTTCTGCATCACATGATGGTGGTAGCCTATCAGATTCTAGCTTCTGCATCACATGATGGTGGTAGCCTATCAGATTCTAGCCTCTGTATCACATGATGGTGGTAGCCTATCAGATTCTAGCCTCTGTATCACATGATGGTGGTAGCCTATCAGATTCTAGCCTCTGTATCACATGATGGTGGTAGCCTATCAGATTCTAGCCTCTGTATCACATGATGGTGGTAGCCTATCAGATTCTAGCTTCTGTATCACATGATGGTGGTAGCCTATCAGATTCTAGCTTCTGTATCACATGATGGTGGTAGCCTAACAGATTCTAGCTTCTGCATCACATGATGGTGGTAGCCTATCAGATTCTAGCTTCTGCATCACATGATGGTGGTAGCCTATCAGATTCTAGCTTCTGCATCACATGATGGTGGTAGCCTATCAGATTCTAGCTTCTGTATCACATGATGGTGGTAGCCTATCAGATTCTATCTTCTGCATCACATGATGGTGGTAGCCTATCAGATTCTAGCTTCTGTATCACATGATGGTGGTAGCCTATCAGATTCTAGCTTCTGTATCACATGATGGTGGTAGCCTATCAGATTCTAGCTTATGTGTCTCATGATGGTGGTAGCCTATCAGATTCTAGCTCCTGCATCACATGATGGTGGTAGCCTATCAGATTCTAGCTTATGTGTCTCATGATGGTGGTAGCCTATCAGATTCTAGCATCTGTATCACATGATGGTGGTAGCCTATCAGATTCTAGCTTCTGTGTCACATGATGGTGGTAGCCTATCAGATTCTAGCTTCTGTATCACATGATGGTGGTAGGCTATCAGATTCTAGCTTCTGTGTCACATGATGGTGGTAGCCTATCAGATTCTAGCTTCTGTATCACATGATGGTGGTAGCCTATCAGATTCTAGCTTCTGTGTCACATGATGGTGGTAGCCTATCAGATTCTAGCTTCTGTATCACATAATGGTGGTAGTCTATCAGATTCTAGCTTCTGTATCACATGATGGTGGTAGCCTATCAGATTCTAGCTTCTGTATCACATGATGATGGAAGCCTATCAGATTCTAGCTTCTGTGTCTCATGATGGTGGTAGCCTATCAGATTCTAGCTTCTGTATCACATGATGGTGGTAGCCTATCAGATTCTAGCTTCTGTGTCTCATGATGGTGGTAGCCTATCAGATTCTAGCATCTGTATCACATGATGGTGGTAGCCTATCAGATTCTAGCTTCTGTATCACATGATAGTGGTAGCCTTTCAGATTCTAGCATCTGTATCACATGATGGTGGTAGCCTATCAGATTCTAGCTTCTGTATCACATGATGGTGGTAGCCTATCAGATTCTAGCTTCTGTATCACATGATGGTGGTAGCCTATCAGATTCTAGCTTCTGTATCACATGATGGTGGTAGCCTATCAGATTCTAGCTTCTGTATCACATGATGGTGGTAGCCTATCAGATTCTAGCTTCTGTATCACATGATGGTGGTAGCCTATCAGATTCTAGCTTCTGTATCACATGATGGTGGTAGCCTATCAGATGTCATGATGATGCTTCTACTGTTAGTGATGATGTTTATTTGGTATTTTTCCGGGTACTCCACAATAATTGTAACCTGTACTGAAGTTATTTGATAACTGAAAGAAGTTTTAATCTTATTATTGTGTAATTGACTCATCAATGTAAGTTATTGTTTTTAAAGTATTTCTTTCCAGTACTTCTGTTCTGAACTTTCACTCATGTTTGATATTGGCCTGAACGGTCTGTTTAGGAAACCCCCTCCCTCTGTGTGCACACAGCCAGATGAGCAGCCTTTAATGGAAGATTTGAGGCTTACTGACGCACTGCTGAAAGCTCTGGCACGCCAGGCTGATGGATCTGGCTTTACGTTTGGCATGAGAGCAGACAGCGGAGACACGGAGCAGAGCTTTCAACGCCAACACAAACCAACATAGCCTCTTTCAATTCCACTTTACCGTCACAAAGCTACGAAAATCTCCGCCTGAAGGCTGAAAGAAACAGTCGAGCTTAAGATCCTGACACCAGAGGATCAGGAGGCTAAATGAATCTTTAAAACCAGCGAAGTATCTGATGGCAGGAACATGTTTGGGTGCAAATTAATGTGAAACTGAGCCAAGCTGATAACAGATCTTCAGCTTGTCGGCGTGAAGCAGTTTATCTGCAGACATGTCTGTAAATCAGATGCTAAGATAAAGGTATTAAGTCTGAAACACTAAATCTTTCAGTGTGTAAGGTGTTCATCTTCATCAGCCCACTCAAGACCCCCCAGGACACACCGAGTCCGTGTCAGGACGAAGGTGAAGAGGATGATAAGAGACACAGAAAGTGAGAGAAACCCAATCTACACCGTGTTTGACCCCCGTGTCACATTCTCACCTGTTGACACTCTATCAATCCCCCCCATCCACGGCCAGGAAGGTGTCAGCAACCCCCCCCCCCCCCCCCCCCGCAGGGGAATGTCTGTCTGCTGGAGCTTTTATGTCAGAACAATGGCAGCTCAGTCGGACAATTTATAGCAGAAGTATCTCTGTGTTTTTCTATCACCGAAGTGATAAATCACAGGGAGGGGACGTGGCCCCCCTGTGGTTCGGTGATTATGACTCACTCACGCCGTCAAGACTGCAACATTCAGTCTACGGGGACCAAACTTTCCTGTTGTTTTAAAGAGAAAAATTCAGTTACACTAAATTTTGAGACTTTAAAGAAATAATTTTTTTTAAGACCACTAATTAGTATTCATATACATATATATACATATATATATATATATATATATATATGTATATATATATATAAACAGCTGTGTGAAAAAGTTTTTGCCTACCTCCTAATTTCTTACTTTTTTGCATGTTCGTCACTTAAATGTTTCAGATAATCAAACAAACTTAAATATTTAGACAAAGATAACACAAGTAAACACAAAATGCAGTTTTTAAATGAAGGTTTTTATTAGTAAGGGGGGAAAAATCCAAACCTCCAGATCATTGTTCTGCTGCAGAACCCAAGTGCGCTTCAGCTTGAGGTCACCAACAGATGGCCAGACGTTCTCCTTCAGGATTTTTTGGTAGAAGCAGAATTCATGGTTCCATTTACCACAGCAAGTCTTCCAGGTCCTGAAGCAGCAAAACAGCCCCAGACCATCACACTACCACCACCGTATTTTACTGTTTCTATGATGTTCCTTTTCTGAAATGCCGTGTTACTTTTACGCCAGATGTAATGGGACCTCCACCTTCCAGAAAGTTCCACTTTTGTCTCGTCAGTCCACAAAGTATTTTCCCAAAAGTCTTGGGGATCATCAAGATGCTTTCTGGCTAAACTGAGACGAGCCTTTATGTTCTTTTTGCTCAGCAGTGGTTTTGGTCTTGGAACTCTGCCATGCAGCCATTTTTGCCCCCCAGTCTCTTTCTGATGGGGGAGTCATGAACACTGACCTTCATTGAGGCAAGTGAGGCCTGCAGTTCTTGGATGGTGTTCTGGGGTCTTTTGTGACCTCTTGGATGAGTCGTCGCTGTGCTCTTGGGGTCATTTTGGTCGGCCGGCCCCTCCTGGGAAGGTTCACCACTGTTCCATGTTTTCACCATTTGTGGATAATGGTTCTCACTGAGGTTCTCTGGAGTCCCAAAGCTTTAGAAATGGCTTTGGAACCACTTTGCAATCACTTTTTCACACAAGTTTGGATTTTTTTCCTCCCTTACTAATAAATATCTTCATTTAAAAACTGCATTTTGTGTTTACTTTTCTTATCTTTGTCGCGCATTTAAATTTGTTTGATGATCTGAAACATTTAAAGGTTGAATATGGAACACGGACAGAACAGCGACATCACGTGTGTCTAGGTTGTAGTTGCAGCAGCAGAAAAACAACTCCAGCCGCTGGGATGCCAGAATCTGCCGATACGCAAGTGACCAACAGTCTGCTGCATGTCCAACAAGTAACGCAGAGGAGTTTAGAACTGACAGCCAACGTTAGCCATGTTAGCAAACAAGCTAGCTTACCGATCCAGCAGGAAAGTCGCCATTTCAGTGTTTTACTCCGTGGAAAACGTTTGTGTGGGTCCATTTAGTGAAGTCTTCACCTAAATTTACTCCAGGTTTTGCTCTTCTCAGGTCACTCCTCCTCAGAAACAGATAACAACATCTCCAGGACTCTGAAGCAGCTGCTTCACTCGTCATCTCTACGATTTTCCCCTGTACCAGCCAGACTATGACCAAAATATTGTTTCCACACAGAGATCGTGTTTGGCAACCTGCAATGGCGGCGTGTATCGGCTTATAGACGTAAATAAAATGCCATTATCGAACCCGTCAAAATTTATTTTATAATTATTTTTAGGCTAAATATAATTTTTCTGGGAAATGTTGTATTTTCATTCTCTACACCCCCAAACGACCTGTGGAGGTATTGTTTTTGAAAAAAATATAGCTTTTAATAAAAATGTTCCATATTCAACCTTTAAGTGTGACAAACATGCAAAAAAGTAAGAAATCAGGAAGGAGGCAAATCCCATTTAAACATGTACATAATGAAAGTACTTCACTGCTGTCTCCTAGTGATGGACATTTGTTTGTGTTTGTGTTGCAGCTATGTCCGATATAGAAGAAGAATACGAGTAAGTGGAACAAAATCAATCATTATGTGTTTTAACACCACTAATCAGCTTCCATCAGGTTTCTGATGAATATAATTCCTCTCTTTCCTTTTATAACCTCCCTCAGGGAGCAGGTGGAAGGTAAGCTCGAGTATTTATCTTTCATGTCTTGGTACTGAGCTGCTGTTCTTGTATCTGACTTGTTTCTCCTCCGTGAAGTTGAGGAGGAGCAGGAGCCTGAACCTGAACCTGAGCAGCAGGAGGAGGAGGAGGAGGAGGAAGCCGAGCAGACAGAGGGAAGATGGAGGAGGTACGGTCAGAAAAATAAACAGATTTTTAAAAGTTTTCATTGTTTAAATGTTAAAAATGTTTTTTCTTTGATGTCTGAGCTGCTCTCAAAGAGCCTGGAAGTAGTTCTCCTCTCTCTCCTTCATAACTGTGTGAGTTATGGTAACGTACTTATCAACTATCCTCTATCCTGCTCTCCCCGCTGACACCGCTGGTCCGGCCCATCAGAGCCGCAGGAATACCAAGGTAAGACGAGAGCGACGCCGTCACCCGATCAAGTAAAAAGATCATCCTTTAGAAGAAGAACATGAGGACTTGACCGTTCCCAAGGCCGTGTGATCATGCATTGTGCTTTTTTCCATTGCTTCTTCATGAAACCTTGTTTTAAAGGTGCAAACTCTCAAAACAGAAAGCTGTATGGTTGCATTTTAACAACTCCAGGGTAGTGTTGTAAAAAAAAAAAAGATTCTCTAATACTAATCAATTCTCAGGATCAGTATCTAGTTAGATATTAATTAGCACAGGTATTGATACTTAAATGCCATTTCGGCGCCTACTGAGTCTGAAGTATCCGCCGCCTCTGCCCTTTTAAACAGGCACTGCTGTGGACAGCCCCTTCCCTGCAGCATCTTCCTGGAGGACCCATTGTTTAGTGTGGCTAACGTAGCCACGTATACGGTCTAAGTTCAACCTCTCTGTTAACTTTGTTTCAACAAGTGACCAGCAGCACCCGGTGAGTTTTTCTGGTGTTACTGGAGACTCGTGCAGACGGAGGTGAAAACGTGATTGTTTCCTCTTCTCAATGAGCCATGGCTGCTACCGCAAGCCCCGCCCCCACGCAGACGCAGGCCCCGCCCCCATGCAGACGCAGGCCCCGCCACAATATAGACGCAGGCCCCGCCCAAATGCAGACGCAGGCCCCGCCCCCATGCAGATGCAGGCCCCGCCACAATGTAGACGCAGGCCCCGCCCCATGCAGACACAGGCCCCGCCACAATGTAGACGCAGGCCCCGCCCCCATGCAGACGCAGGCCCCGCCACAATGTAGACGCAGGCCCCGCCCCATGCAGACGCAGGCCCCGCCACAATGTAGACGCAGGCCTCGCCCCATGCAGACGCAGGCCCCGCCACAATGTAGACGCAGGCCCCGCCCCATGCAGACGCAGGTCCCGCCACAATGTAGACGCAGGCCCCGCCCCCATGCAGACGCAGGCCCCGCCACAATGTAGACGCAGGCCCCGCCCCATGCAGACGCAGGCCCCGCCACAATGTAGACGCAGGCCCCGCCCCCATGCAGACGCAGGCCCCACCACAATGTAGACGCAGGCCCTGCCCCCATGCAGACGCAGGCCCCGCCCCCATGCAGACGCAGGTCCCGCCCCCATGTAGACGCAGGCCCCGCCCCCATGCAGACGCAGGCCCCGCCACAATGTAGACGCAGGCCCTGCCCCATGCAGACGCAGGCCCCGCCACAATGTAGACGCAGGCCCCGTCCCCATGCAGACGCAGGCCCCGCCCCATGCAGACGCAGGCCCTGCCACAATGTAGACGCAGGCCCCGCCCCCATGCAGACGCAGGCCCCGCCCCATGCAGACGCAGGCCCTGCCACAATGTAGACGCAGGCCCTGCCACAATGTAGACGCAGGCCCCGCCACAATGTAGACGCGGGGCCCCGCCCCGTGAAGACCAAGGCCCCGCCCCCCATGTAGACGCAGGCCCCGCCCCCATGCAGATGCAGGCCCCGCCACAATGTAGACGCAGGCCCTGCCCCCATGCAGACGCAAGCCCCGCCACAATGTAGACGCAGGCCCCGCCACAATGTAGACGCAGGCCTCGCCCCATGCAGACGCAAGCCCCGCCACAATATAGACGCAGGCCTCGCCCCATGCAGACGCAGGCCTCGCCACAATGTAGACGCAGGCCTCGCCCCCATGCAGACGCAAGCCCCGCCACAATATAGACGCAGGCCTCGCCCCATGCAGACGCATGCCCCGCCACAATGTAGACGCAGGCCTCGCCCCATGCAGACGCAGGCCCCGCCACAATGTAGACGCAGGACCCGCCCCATGCAGACGCAGGCCCCGCCACAATGTAGACGCAGGCCCCGCCCCCATGCAGACGCAGGCCCCGCCACAATGTAGACGCAGGCCCCGCCCCCCATGCAGACGCAGGCCCCGCCACAATGTAGACGCAGGCCCTGCCCCCATGCAGACGCAGGCCCCGCCACAATGTAGACGCAGGCCCCGCCCCATGCAGACGCAGGTCCCGCCCCCATGTAGACGCAGGCCCCGCCCCCATGCAGACGCAGGCCCCGCCACAATGTAGACGCAGGCCCCGCCCCATGCAGACGCAGGCCCCGCCACAATGTAGACGCAGGCCCCGTCCCCATGCAGACGCAGGCCCCGCCACAATGTAGACGCAGGGCCCCGCCCCTGTGCAGACGCAGGCCCCGCCACAATGTAGACGCAGGCCCCGCCCCCACGCAGACGCAGGCCGCGCCACAACGTAGACACGGGGCCCCGCCCCCACGCAGACGCAGGCCCCGCCACAATGTAGACGCAAGCCCCGCCCCAACGCAGACGCAGGCCCCGCCCCCATGCAGACGCAGGCCCCGCCCCATGCAGACTCAGGCCCCGCCCCCATGCAGACGCAAGCCCCGCCCCCACGCAGACGCAGGCCCCGCCCCAATGCAGACGCAGGCCCCGCCCCCACGCAGACGCAGGCCCCGCCCCATGCGGACGCAGGCCCCGCCCCCATGCAGACGCAGGCCCCGCCCCCACGCAGACGCAGGCCCAGCCCCCCATGCAGACGGAGGTGAAAACGTGGATTGTTTCCTCTTCTCAATGAGCCATGGCTGCTACCGCAAGCCCCGCCCCCATGTAGACGCAGGCCCCGCCCCCATGCAGACGCAGGCCCCGCCACAATATAGACGCAGGCCCCGCCCCACGCAGACGCAGGCCCAGCCCCCATGCAGACGGAGGTGAAAACGTGGATTGTTTCCTCTTCTCAATGAGCCATGGCTGCTACCGCAAGCCCCGCCCCCATGTAGACGCAGGCTCCGCCCCCATGCAGACGCAGGCCCCGCCCCTGTGTAGAAGCGCTCATACGGGCTCATGCTCGCGCCGCAGCGTGCGTCTCAGTGTCAACTGTAGTCAGAACAGGAGATGTTCTCTGCTCCATAAACACCAGGGTGCAAACTCCGCCGGAGAACAGTGAGCTCACTTCCGCTTGGACAAAAATTGCAGTTATTTCTTCATCCCCACAGACTCCCATGTCAAAAAGACCAACTTCATAGCAGAAATAAACATGTTTACAGCAGAAATGAACAAGTTTACGGTCTGGTTCAAACATCATTTTAGGTTTAATAGGTCCAGTTTACCTCCATATCAACTGTGAGGGGGTGAATTTTTTTTATAACTCATCCGTTTAGATGTTATTAAATCTTGAAATTACACATAATTAGGGGCGTGTCCTTTTGACTGACATGCGGCCTGCCGACCAGTGGCTAGCAGTTAGCTCCTTGTTAGCTTTCAGTCTCAGGCTGCAGCAGAGTTGCACAACGGTGGTTTTTAGTCAGATAACAGCAAGTCTAAGTGCATCTTATCTTTATCCCGCCACTTAGGGGGCTAATAAAGCGAATAGCCCTGAGAAACCGTAGGTTACAGCGGTTTTACAATGGCGGGAGTGCCCCTCCACCGTTGTAAAACCGCTGTGACCCACGGCTTCAAGGAGCTTGTTGCTTTTATAAAACGGTTACCTTACATATTGCCTGTAAAATAAATAGAAAATAAATACACAGATACAAAAGTAAACAATTTATGGGTAATAATGAAATAATACAATGGAGAACTATTTGTTCTCCCACCACATAAGATTGAGTGGACAGTATGGTTGCTAAGCAACTCAGCTTGTCCACAAGTAGGATGGTTTCTCATAAAATCAAGATTTTTCCTACGATTTGGCCTGTCATTAACACATAAACGCAATTTTATTTCATTTTATTTTTTTTAGTCTACTTATTTATTTTTGGGTATTAAAAAAAGTCCATTTCAAAAACTTCGATCAAAGTGAAGATTAAGTTTACCTTGTTTATGCATCTGAGCAGATGAGCCGCTCAGATCCGACGGCCTGCTCAGCCCACTTTTCTATTTTATTTTATTAACTTTGCTCCCAAAGATCCATGCTTCATTTGTTTTGTTAAAGCCTCTTTCCACCTGCAAGTTTCCCTCCATTTAAGCAGCAAACTCCTCTTTACCTGCCCGTCATAACTTCTTTTTTCCTGTTTCATTTCTCCATCCATATTAATATTTTGCCATACAGCCTTAAATCAGATTAAGTATTAAAATGTGGATAAAAAGCAGCACTTCTCCAGGGTCATCGCATGGCTGACGGTGAAGGAGCGAACCCTCAGAAACAGCTCAAACCCTGTGAATGTGCTGAATGCACTTATGCAGTTTGGTGTGGACTCTATTTTTCTTTTTTTTCCGGGAGGATATTTGTTTTACAAAAATCCGTCTACATTCGCCCTCATCAATTCAGGCTATCTGGGCTCGTGAATGTTGTTACTTCCATTCACAGTGCTGTTAAAATAATGTTTAATGTTTGGAGAAACGGTGGCGTTCATTTGGTGGCAGGTGTTTTTGTGCAGACATGATGTCGGCTGGTCTCCACAACCTCCTGTCATTAAATACCAGTACGACTGGAGAGACGTGTCACAGACATCATCTTCCTCTATGCGGCATCGGACAGTTTCTGCCACGTGCTGCTTCTCAGGCGGCGATAAGATGAACTTGGTGCCGTTTCAACAGAAACTGCTGCTTTGCAAATGTGAAGCAACATACCCACAAGTAAATGAATTAAATTAAATAAAAAATAAAGGTGAAAAGAGGAATGGTGAGAGTACAGGTCCTTGTGGTGCTCCAGTGCTGCTGATCACCATCTCAGACACACAACCTTTCAGTCTCACAAACTGTGGTCTGTTTGTTAGGTAGTCGTAAATCCAGGTGGTTGTGGAGGATCCACCTGGAAGTTATGGAGCTTCTGACATAGCAAAGCACGCTGAATAGTATTAAATGCACTTGAAAAATCAAAGAACATGACCCTCAAAGTGCTGCCTGACTGGTCCAGATGAGAGTGGGCTCTCTGAAGCAGGAAGATGATGGCGTCTTCAACCCCAAGCCCATTACGATATGCGAACTGTAATGGGTCCTGAAAGGTGTTCACTTGCTTGTTGAGGTGAGCCAGCAAGAGTCTCTCCAGGACTTTCATGATGTGAGATGTCAGAGCAACTGGTCTGTAGTCATTTGGTTCAGCTGGTTGTGGTTTTTTAGGACAGGAACAAGACAGGATGTTTTCCACAGCACAGGAACTCTGTTCTGTCTCAGGCTGGTGTTAAAAAGGTGCTGGAGAACCGGACATAGTTGTTCTGAGCAGGTCTGGAGAACTCTGGGACTGACACCATCTGGACCGAGAAGGGTCTATCTGCGGCTCGCAAGACAGGGGCGTGTCGTAGTGTGACGTTACCCGACGACACGCCCACCAGGCCAATGAGAGCACAGTAAAATCTAGCCCTACCCCTGACCCTTCCCCTAAACCTAACCAGACCCACCCACAATGCGACACGCCCACAACGCGACACGCCCACACTACGACACGCCCACTGGGCTGCAAGCCGCAGATAGATACATTTGGACAGTCAGGCTGCTGCGTGACTGTCTCTATACTCAAAATCCCAAATTGAGTACACTAACCATACTATGTACTTAGAGGCTTTGAATGTGACTGTCAAGTATGCAGTGCTGTCCCAAATCGCATTCTCCCGTGTGGAGTACTCACCGGAAATGAAACACCGGTGTCGATATCTTCTTCTATGGAAATCTTTGACCGTCGTGTACAGTCACAGTGCACCGCCGCCATCTTCTGTCGGCGCTTTTTACCGTTAAGTGTTTTTTTCTGGTTATTTCTCATCACGAAAACATGAA
This sequence comes from Atherinomorus stipes, assembly GCA_023101725.1. Taxonomy (NCBI): domain Eukaryota; kingdom Metazoa; phylum Chordata; class Actinopteri; order Atheriniformes; family Atherinidae; genus Atherinomorus; species Atherinomorus stipes. Next base: position 44,192 of record JALJCO010008956.1, read on the forward strand.
CATCCTTAGGGAAGCCTTACGCCGAAATCCGTGCCGGCAAATTGATCTCCTGCTACTGGCTGAAGCTGCGCAGGTCTGCAGCCTATATTAATCTGTGTGAACCTACTAGTAAAACATCTGACGTAATTTTAACTTTCAAACTTGTGTCCACACAGATGTACGATAATTACAAGTATGCTAGAAATACTTAATATGAAAAAAACACACACAAGTATGAGTGTAATACGTAATGTGACTAAAAGGTAATTATATTACATCATTGTTATTGAAGCATCAGTGTTACAGCATGTTACTGTGAGGACACTACTTTAAAAAATAAATAAATGCAAAAAAGACAGCAAAAAAAATATTACAAAAACACCACACCACTATTAATATAAATTAAACTGATTTTATTTCAGACATTTTTCCCCCTTTTTTCCCCTCCGCCTCAAAACCCCAGGATGTACTGCCAGATTAATGCCACAGTGCCCCTCCAGGTAATGAGTCCCCGGGTATCCTCGTCTGACCCTAGAAAGAGCAAAACATACGTTACAGAAATCATATAATAAGTGAACAAATAATGCTGCAGATAAACCTCCATAACTAATGCTTGCTGTACTGACAAACCATCTATCTGAGGCTGGCTCTAATACAACCCCCCCCCCCCCCCCCCCCCCCTCCCCAGCAGTGAAGGCAAAAACTCATCTCATTTACCACAATATCAACATTTAACGGGGAAATTCAATCTTTTGTTGATATGAGTGCAGCTGACCGAGCCGACAGCGAAAGCACCACGGTGCGCCACCAAAGTTAAAATACTTCAATAATTTAGACGGAACAATACTATTATAACAGTGTACTATTGGCTCTCTGGCCCATGGCGATCGTGTACCCACACCGGTTATTTTTATTCGCCTGGTTATTGTGGGTAATGCTTCGTAGCCCGGGCAGCTAATAGCTAACTAGCATTAGCATTTGTGACACCGTTCGCGTTTAAAATAAACATCAATAAACAGAGTACGTCATCCGGGTACTTTTGCATACTCAGTTTTTTACATACCATGCATACTGTTTTTCATTAAGATGCAGTACCAAAATTTTGAGTATTGAGTATGGAAGTATGCGATTTGGGACGCAGTCGAGGACTCAGGATGTCCTGATGTGGAGAGAGGAGGCTGTGTTCAGGTCCATGACTGAGTTTGCATATCCTGTTTCATCACCTGCACAAAGCACATCCAGGTGGGATAGCTACCCCCACATTAGAGCATCATTTTCAGAAAAGACTGTCTGGAAACAATAAAGTTGGTGAAATTTGTGCAAACAAAATAATTGATGGTAATTGAAGAAGCTTTTTTTAAAAAAAGAAAAATTAAAATAACATCAACAAACTCCATCAAACCTGCAAACATTCATAAACAGTATACTGTACTGTACGATACGCAGTGGTGAAACTGAGAAATTGCAGGTTAAAGGTGATTAAATGGTTTCCTGTAGGTGTAAATATTGTAAGAGTAAGATATTACTTCATTTATCCAACATAAAGCTGGATACAACAAAAATCTGCTCCTAAGATACACAAACGACGACTCCAAAAATATTACAGCAAATTTTACATCGCCACAGCTTCTGTTTTGGCATGTGTTGTACCTTTAAATGTGCCACATTGTTTTATTTCTTTCTACATCTGCAACCGTTGTGTTTCTTCTGACATAATATGTGATACTTCTGCCACGGAGTTAAACATTAATGGACATAGTTTAGTTAAAAAGGCCGCACAGATGCCTTACTCAGTAAAGCTCACAGTCTGAGACAGTGAGTCGTAGATGCTCAGACCGTGGATCCATGCCCCCCACTCATTAATGTTTAACTCAGTCTATTAGATTGATTATAACTGAAACAGTGTTTATGCTGCAGCTTGATATAACTGCACAAAAATGACCCGTATGTGCAGTACGTCATAATGAATGTTTCATAAGACACATTTCCCTGCAGTCACCATCAGCGGCTCATATTACAGCTTCTGGACAGTGTGCCACTGTTTGCATGAGGGGAAATGATGGTTTTAAAGCAATACTCCAACATTTTGGGACATGCTGCATATGTCACTTACATTGGCACTAATAGTTGGGAATTTAAAGCCCTTCAAGAGCAGGGGTGTCCAGCTCCGGTCCTCGAGGGCCATAATCCTGCAGGTTTTCCATGTCTCCCTTCTCCAACACACACCTGACTCAAATTCATAGGCTTTTAGATTCATTTAATTTGAGTGAGCTGTGCTGGTGCAAGGAGGCATGGAAAACCGTCAGGACAGCGGCCCTGGAGGACCAACTTTGGACACCACTGGTATAGAGTATAATAACATTTGCACATGACATAGCCACTCACATCCATAAGATGATAACTGACACAAAAGATAGTTTTTTGAATGTAAGAAGATGTAACGAACATAAAATACACACAGCAGCCATGATAGACGCAAGTACACATAATTAAAACAAGTACTGTATATTCTTAGCTTTATTTTGAAAAGCGAGCTAGCTTCCAGCACCCAGTCTGTTAATGCTAACTTCTCCAAAAGACGGCCGTATGTTCTAAAATGTGGAGCTATTTCTTTAAATTTTGGTCTTCTGTTGAATCAAATCTTAACTTGGTACTTCTTGTGGTCATGCTGCACCACCTTCTCTCCTTCATGTATGTTCCCCCATTTTTCTTTGTGTTTTCTTTCATTTCCTGTCCATGTCCATCTTCACACCTTTATCCCTCCATCTGTCCGGCCTCCTGCTCTCTGCGCTCTCATATCTCATTTCTTGTACTGTTTTGTTGCCATCCTTGCATCATTCACTGTGTTTTTATATGGCTGGTCCATCAGATCAAGATGCCCAGGAGGAAGGTGAGACATGGTGGAAGTGTGGTTCCCCTAATACTGAAAAACCTGATACTTCTTTCCTTAAGCTCAGTACTACATTCCCCACATTAATTATCTAACATATTAAATCTGGCCCTATAAATCTCACCAGATTCCACTCTTAACACCAAAACACACAGTGTAGAAACACATGTCAAAAACTCTTTAAGGAATAAGTCCATTAACAAGCCAAAAAGGTTAAAAGGCTGTGTAAAATGTAGATTAAATTACAATGCAATGATTTATAAATCTGTTATATGTGGCTTCATCTTCAATCTGGCAGCGATTTGTCAGTTACATTTAGTTCCAGAGTGGCGTTTACTATCGTGTAGCAACAAAAAGTAGTTCCAGGGTGGTGTTTACCAGAGTGAAGCAACAAAAAGTAGTTCCAATGTGGCATTTACTATCCTGTAGCAACAAAAAGTAGTTCCAGGGTGGCGTTTACCATAGTGTAGCAACAAAAAGTAGTTCCAATGTGGCATTTACTATCCTGTAGCAACAAAAAGTAGTTCCAGGGTGGTGTTTACCATCGTGTAGCAACAAAAAGTAGTTCCAGGGTTATGTTTACTATCCTGTAGCAACAAAAAGTAGTTCCAGGGTGGCGTTTACCATCGTGTAGCAACAAAAAGCAGTTCCAGGGTTATGTTTACTATCCTGTAGCAACAAAAAGTAGTTCCAGGGTGGTGTTTACCATAGTGTAGCAACAAAAAGTAGTTCCAATTGTGGCATTTACTATCCTGTAGCAACAAAAAGTAGTTCCAGGGTGGCGTTTACCATAGTGTAGCAACATAAAGTAGTTCCAGGGTTATGTTTACTATCCTGTAGCAACAAAAAGTAGTTCCAGGGTTATGTTTACTATCCTGTAGCAAAAAAAGTAGTTCCAGGGTGGTGTTTACCATAGTGTAGCAACAAAAAGTAGTTCCAATGTGGCATTTACTATCCTGTAGCAACAAAAAGTAGTTCCAGGGTGGCGTTTACCATCGTGTAGCAAAAAAAAGTAGTTCCAGGGTTATGTTTACTATCCTGTAGCAACAAAAGGTAGTTCCAGGGTGGCGTTTACCATTGTGTAGCAACAAAAAGTAGTTCCAGGGTTATGTTTACTATCCTGTAGCAACAAAAAGTAGTTCCAGGGTGGTGTTTACCATAATGTAGCAACATAAAGTAGTTCCAGGGTTATGTTAACTATCCTGCAGCAACAAAAAGTAGTTCCAGGGTTATGTTTACTATCCTGTAGCAACAAAAAGTAGTTCCAGGGTGGCGTTTACCATCGTGTAGCTCTTTAAGGAATAAGTCCATTAACAAGCCAAAAAGGGTTAAAACGCTGTGTAAAATGTAGATTAAATTACAATGCAATGTTTATAAATCTGTTATATGTGGCTTCATCTTCAACAAAAAGTAGTTCCAGGGTGGTGTTTACTATCCTGTAGCAACAAAAAGTAGTTCCAGGGTTATGTTTACTATCCTGTAGAAACAAAAGTAGTTCCAGGGGTGGTGTTTACCATAGTGTAGCAACAAAAAAGTAGTTCCAATGTGGCATTTACTATCCTGTAGCAACAAAAAGTAGTTCCAGGGTGGCGTTTACCATCGTGTAGCAAAAAAGTAGTTCAGGGTTATGTTTACTATCCTGTAGCAACAAAAGGTAGTTCCAGGGTGGCGTTTACCATTGTGTAGCAACAAAAAAGTAGTTCCAGGGTTATGTTTACTATCCTGTAGCAACAAAAAGTAGTTCCAGGGTGGTGTTTACCATAATGTAGTAAACATAAAGTAGTTCCAGGGGTTATGTTAACTATCCTGTAGCAACAAAAAGTAGTTCCAGGGTTATGTTTACTATCCTAGCAACAAAAAGTAGTTCCAGGGTGGCGTTTACCATCGTGTAGCTCTTTAAGGAATAAGTCCATTAACAAGCCAAAAGGTTAAAACGCTGTGTAAAATGTAGATTAAATTACAATGCAATGATTTATAAATCTGTTATATGTGGCTTCATCTTCAACAAAAAGTAGTTCCAGGGTGGTGTTTACTATCCTGTAGCAACAAAAAGTAGTTCCAGGGTTATGTTTACTATCCTGTAGCAACAAAAAGTAGTTCCAGTGGGTATGTGTTTAGGGCCATAGTGTAGCAACAAAAAGTAGTTCCAATGTGGCATTTACTATCCTGTAGCAACAAAAAGTAGTTCCAGGGTGGCGTTTTACCATCGTGTAGCAACAAAAAGTAGTTTCAGGGTTATGTTTACTATCCTGTAGCAACAAAAGTAGTTCCAGGGTGGTGTTTACCATAGTGTAGCAACAAAAAAGTAGTTCCAGGGTTATGTTTACTATCCTGTAGCAACAAAAAGTAGTTCCAAGCATTTACTAACAAAAAGTAGTTC
>JALJCO010008957.1:0-175104 GCA_023101725.1 Atherinomorus stipes
TGACAGGAAGTGCCTCTTAATGACATACACAATGGCCAGATCTCTAACAAAATTGGCACAGATGATGATGTTCATAACCTGATCTCATTTACATGGACATATGTTCCAGAATTTTTAATGTGGCTCTATAGCGCCCCCTACAAACCTTCAAATGATCATTCTGAGCTAACACATCAACCAAACGCCATGAAATTCGGCACACTGGTAGAACATGACACTGACTACGCGGTGCATAGGCCTGAGCGGCGCCAGAGGTGCGAGGGCCTTCATCGCCGCTTGCGGCTTTAATTCTTATTATTATTCTCCCGTCAAATGAATTGCATTTTTGGGGGCCTGAACATGCTCGAAAAGTCACCAAATTTTGGCTACCCCCCCATTTAAAATCGAAAAATTTCGTAATTTGCCATTGTTGTGACCGCTCGGGAAAAACTGCGCTCTAGCGCCACCTTTTGCAAGGTCCCCAGAACTGCATGTCACCGATTTTTACGAAACTCGGTACACTTGTTCTACATGTCGGGGCGGACAAAAAAGCCTCTTAACGTCGTGGTGCCAGGTCTACAGGAAGTCGGCCATTTTGGGTCAAAGTCGCCATTTTGGCGTTTCACTCACGTTGCATTTGCGTTAACTCCTCATAAACCGCAAATGGTACGGTCACCCCGATGGTCGTTTTGTGTTCACAAGGCATGTGGGATTTCTAGTTGTGCTCTGCATTCAGAAATCTGCAAGCGTGTGGAGGGGGCGGAGCCTGAAAGTTGACCTTCTCGCCATGAAACACGAAACTGATATAACTCTGGCATAAAACCATATATCTGCACCAAAATTGCTGCGTGTGATGCTGGTCAGATGCTGAACACACCTATATGACCATTTCCGGTTTTCGCCTTAGCCCCGCCCCCTGGGGACAGGAAGTGTCACTTTTCAGTGTTTGGGGTCCAGAACTTCAATGATGAAGCCGACGGATTTGAAAGTGCTTCCAAACGTGTCAAACCCTTACACGATGCCACAATAAAAAACTCAAGTCGATACGCCAAACGCAACCATGGCGAATATCAGCCCAACGCCATGGAAACAGGAAGTACATGGAAATGACACAAAGAAAGGTCCGATCTCCACCAAACTTGCTACAGATGATGATGGTCATCCCCTGAACTGATTCACATAGATATATTGGCCAAATCTGGAAAAATGACTCTAGTGCGCCCCCTACAATTGTTTAAACTGATATAACTCTGGAAGAAAACCAGGTATCTGCACCAAATTTCCTATGTGTGATGCTGGACAGATGCTGACTGAAGATATATGATGATTTCCGGTTTTTGCCTTAGCCCCGCCCCCTTGTGACAGGAAGTGCCTGTAAATGAGACACAGATGGGCAGATCTCGACCAAACTTGGCACAGATGATGACAGGAATACCTTGAACTGTTTCACATGATGTGATGACGTCATGGCCACGCCCCCTGAAAACAGGAAGTGACTTCTTCGGCCTACATAATCACTTACATTCCTATTAAACCCCTGAGTTGGCACAAATTCCTTCAAGTTAGGGTAAGGGAGACTGAGGGGAGGCGGTGCATAGGCCGGAGCGGCGCCTGAGGAGCGAGGGCCTTCATCGCCGCTTGCGGCTTTAATTTATTATTATATTGTACAGCACACTCAATGCTGCAGGTGGATAGAGACTAGTGATGTCAAGTGAGGAGTCTTTCATGGTATAATAACTATTAAATCAAAAGTTCTGTCTGTGTGCTTTTGCAATGCCATACTCATTATAACAATCTTCTTGTAAAACACTAGGATAGGATGGGAAAAAAGGATGAGCTAAAGCTAACCGTACTAATCGAGCAGCAGCTCCAGTGTTGACCATATAGAAGACATGGTGAAATATTTTCTCTAGTTGGTGTCTTTATCAAAACTCTGTTATATGAGAGTTTCAAGCTCATTCAGTCTTCAGCAATAAATAGGATAGACCTATTCTTATGGTAGGCTTTAAACACAAATCTGTGATTCACTCTGTTTAGGTTCTCCAATTTAACCTTAATTTGAGTCAGGGGTCAGTGTGTCAATGTGATTACAATTACATAAAAACTGGGTTCTGCACTGTTTGCACTTACCATATGAATGCAATACATGTCTGTATAAAAATCGACAAACCTTTAAAAAAACATGCTTAAAAAAAACATGCTTAGAAATGCAAAGTTAATATTCTGCAAGCAAACACCAAGGAAGGAAACATGACTTATGAGGGGTGACTCCAGAGGACTCCTTCAAATGATGTCATCTAAAGGTACCCATTCATAATTTATCCTCCTTGCTGACAGTGAAGTCAGCATTCTGCCATTTGATTTAAAAAAAAAAAAGAAAAGAAGAGGGTATGGCTCATGGGTTTTTAATGATCTGGTGCTCTGGTGAAAGCTTGTTGCTGAGGTAACATGCTGGCCTGCTCTGTATGCTGCAAGAGTACCTAACTGCAGTTACAATGACTGACAAGGGTGCCGCCATAAATCCAATCCATACAGGAAGTCTCATGCAGAAGTTAGTTTAATACCGCCAAGAGTAGGTCTATCTATCTGCAGCTTGCAAACAGATGCGTATAGTGTAGTCGAGTGTTTAGGGTTAGGAGAAGGGTCACAGTTAGGGTTAGATTTTAGTAAGTTACATGAAAAAGAAACTTTTGATTAGGACTTCCGGCGTGGATTGGATATTTGGCGACGTACTGTGACTGCAGTTGGGTCCCTCTCGTATGCTGAGGTGGATGCATGAGAGATAAAAAAAAGCAGAAGAATTTCCAGCTGCTCTGATGCACCCAAAGTCACAAGTAAGACTACGAAATGAACGGGTTTCCGCTGCTGTGAAGTCTGACAAATCTAAGGTCAGACTTGGTAATGTGATCACTGTGTGTGCATGTCTGAGTCAAGCCTACTGTGCTTCCTGCTGTCATCATGTGGCCTTTGAAGCGCAATTTAAGTACAATTAGTGGCTTTAAGCTTCCTGCTACCGTTTTATGTCAGATTATTGGAGCACACTTGCTTTGAGCACCTGTAATTATCCAAATGTCTCTTCTTTCAGCCATGTTCTTTTGTAGCTTATGCAAGACAAACATGAGACCTGATTAATATGCTTTTTTTCACTCTAAATGAAAATATTGAGAGTCATTTTGAAAGGTTTTTACCTTATTTTTACATATTAAATTTATCATTATTACAAAACTACCTGCTTTCATCAGACTGAACAGGGACTTTGTCAAACACACACACAGACATACATAGGGCAAAATAGCTCCCCCTGACATGGTTTGATACTCAGCAGCTACAAGTAAAATTAAAGTATTCTAATGCAAACTGTCAGTAGGAAAAGGCGCAGCTGGCTCCAACTGAAACATATTACAACAGTGTCTTCAATGTGCAATCAGACATTTAAGGCGTCAAGGTGATTCATATTGAAAAACTTCTCTGTTTCTTGAATAGCATTGACAGCACATTGGCTTTGCTATGATTCTCACCAACATTTGTGCGTTCTGCATATGAAGGTCATCATCTCTCCTTCATTCACTTGGCAATTTCAATTTAAGTTTTGTACAAATTCACTGCAAAGCATGTTGTAATACAGGCATGTAATGGACTTCTTTATGACTTGATGCTTGGAAGGCATATGACGGTAACACCTTATGAATAATAGCAGGTTCAGGTAACTTTAAGGTGTCCATGAAAAAGTAGATGTTATTAACTGATGGAATGTAATATGACCTGTTTATTAGTTTATATCAACATGTTTACTGGTTTGCTGTTGACGTAAATGTGTAACTCCTCTGCTATCCATCCTCGTGCTTAATCTTTCTTGATAGTCATAATATGACATCATGTAGGGAAGGCTCAGGTTTTCACTGTTTTAGTGTCAAGTTAATCAAAATCTCATTCTGTTAAATGCTCCTTTTGGTTGACATAACATACAGCTGTGTGAAAAAGTTTTTGCCCCCTTCCTAATTTCTTACTTTTTTGCATGTTAGTCACACTTAAATGTTTCAGATCATCAAACAAATTTTAATGTGAGTCAAAGATAACACAAGTAAACAGAAAATGCAGTTTTTGAATGAAGATTTTTATTAGTGTGTGTGTGTTGGGGGGGGGGGGGGGGGGGGGGGATCCAAACCTCTATGGTCCTGTGTGAAAAAGTGATTGCCCCCCCCCCCCTGTTAAAACAAAAATTAACTGTGGTATATGACATCTTTGGAAAGCTGATTTCAATTTCTCTAGCCACACCAAGGTTGGATTACTGCCACACCTATTCTCAATCAAGAAATCACTTAAAAAGGACCTGCCTGACGATGGTTAGTAGACCAAAAAGAACCTCAAAAGCTAGACATCATGTTGCAATCCAAAAAATATTCAGTAAAAAATGACAAACAGTAATTGAGATCTATCAGTCTGTAAAAGGTTATAAAGCCATTTCTAAAGCTTTGGGACTACAGCGAACCACAGTGAGAGCCATTATCCACAAATGGTGAAAACATGGAACAGTGGTGAACCTTCCCAGGAGTGGCCGACCAACCAAAATTACCCCAAGAGCACAGTGACGACTCATCCAAGAGGTCACAAAAGACCCCAGAACAACATCAAGGAACTGCAGGCCTCACTTGCCTCAATTAAGGTCAGTGTTCATGACTCCACCATAAGAAAGAGACTGGGCAAAAATGGCCTGCATGGCAGAGTTCCAAGAACAAAACCACTGCTGAGCTAAAAGAACATAAAGGCTCGTCTCAGGATGCCAGGAAGCATTTTGATGATCCCCAAGACTTGGATAAATACTCTGTGGACTGGCGAGACAAAAGTTGAACTTTTTGGAAGGTGTAGGTCCCATTACATCTGGCGTAAAAGTAACACGGCATTTCAGAAAAGTAACATCATACCTAAAGTAAAATATGGTGGTGGTAGTGTGATGGTCTGGGGCTGTTTTGCTGCTTCAGGACCTGGAAGACTTGTTGTGGTAAATGGAGCCATGAATTCTGCTGTCTACCAAAACATCCTGAAGGAGAATGTCCGGCCATCTGTTGGTGACCTCAAGCTGAAGCGTACTTGGGTTCTGCAGCAGGACAATGATCCAAAACACGCCAGCAAGTCCACCTCTGAATGGCTTAAGAAAAACAAAATGAAGACTTTGGAGTGGCCTGGTCAAAGTCCTGACCTGAATCCAAAAGAGATGCTGTGGCATGACCTTAAAAAGGCGGTTCATGCTGGAAAACCCTCCAATGTGGCTGAATTACAACAATTCTGCAAAGATGAGTGGGCCAAAATTCCTCCACAGCGCTGTTGAAGACTCATTGCCAGTTATCACAAACACTTGATTGCAGTTGTTGCTGCTAAGGGTGGCCCATCCAGTTATTAGGTTTAGGGGGGCAATCACTTTTTCACGCAGGGCCATTTAAGTTTGGATTTTTCTCCCCCTTAAAAATAAAAACCTTCATTTAAAAACTGAATTTTCTGTTTACTTGTGTCATCTTTGTCTCACATTTAAATTTGTTTGATGATCTGAAACATTTAAGTGTGACTAACATGCAAAAAAGTAAGAAATAGAGGAAGGGGGGCAAAAACTTTTTTCACACAGCTGTAGGTAGCTGCCACACTGCAGGATGTTTATCCTAAACTTACTTGTTGTCAGAGAGTATCTTTGACTTTCGACGCAAAATGGTCAGTGGTCCTTTATGTTCTCTAACAAGGCAGAGTAGGACTACTGCCAGTCACAATCAGAGATATTCCCACAATGGGCTCTATGCACAGCTCCACTACTTCCTGAACTAAAGGTAGCTCCTTTGTTTCCTGTGTTTCATTACTGGATGGACTGATTAATCCAGGTGTGTCTGGCCAGTTAATGAAGTCAGGCACACCTGGATTAATCAGTTCGTCCAGTAATGAAAGACAGGTGAGACACAGGGACACTACAGCACAGACTTTGTTGTAACCTGTAAGCATGTTAAATTGCTCAGGACTGAACTAAATGTACAATTTAGAATAAGTAAAACATCATATGTTTTGCAAACAAGAAGGCCTTTGATGTAACTCATGAGCATCCTAATCTACAGTAAGTTGAGGATGGGGAGAATGTTTCCCAGGTTCTCATTAATCTAACCTTTATTACTCACATGCCTTTTTTTTGTTTAGCTTTTAATTTTTATTATTTTTCTCATTAAAAAATACCACATTGTATGAAACTTCAATCACTTAAGGATGATGTAATGTGCTAAAAACATGCAGGACAACAGACTGAATACACTCACAGCTTTACCTTGCAAGTAACAAATTGGACCTTCATTGGATTCAGGTTTTGGTCAGATTCCCCAGAGATTTTGCTCCATATTGACATGACAGCTTCACACAGTTGCTGCAGATTTGTTGGCTGCACATCCATAATGAGAATCTCCTGTTCCACCAAAGATGCTCCGATGTCATTGGAGTACAGAGAACTCAGTCGTTCAAAAAAACATGATGGGCACTTTGTGACATGGTGCATTATCCTGCAGAAAGTTGCCATCAGAAGTTGGAACACTGGTCAGGGTGGGAAAAGGATGGGCATGGTCAGCAGCAAAGTAGGCTGTGGTGTGACTGATTTAAGGTAGGATGGATCCATGCTTTCATAATGTTTCTACCAAGTTCTGACCCTACCCTAGAATGTTGCTGCTGAAATGGACTCATCAGACCAGGCAACGTCTTTCCATCTTGTAATGTCCAGTTTTGGAGTGGCACCAGGTGTGGTCTTCTGCTGCTGCAGCCCATCTGTGTTAAGGCTGGATCTGTTGTGTGTTCCGAGATGCTATTCTGCATAACTTGGTTGGAACCGGTGGTTATTTGACTTCCTGTTGCCCTTCTATCATCTCCAACCAGTCTGCCCATTCTCCTATGACCTCTGACATCAAGACATTTTGGTCCAGACAACTTCTGCTCACTGGATATTTTCTCTTCATCAGACCGTTCTCTGTAAACCCTAGAGATGATTGTATGTAAAAATTCCAGTAGCTCAACAGTTTTTGAAATACTCAGACCAACAACCATGCCACATGCAAAGTATCTTAAATCTCCTTTCTTTGTCATTTTGATGTTTAGTTTGGGCTTCAGCAAGTCACCTTGACCAAGCCTGACTAAATACACTGAACTACTTCACCATTTGTATCAACTAGTTAAACAAGTGCTTTTCATCTTCTACCTACTTTGTTGACAGTCATTTTTTGCTAATGCTATCATAAAAATACACACTGTTTGGTGCCCTTGGTTAAATAGGAACCATTAAACCATATGTATCCTGCTTTGCTAAATCTATCAGCTAAAAGGTCAATGTTTAGATAATTGATTAAATCCAGCCTTCAAATTCACATAAACTAATCCAAGGATTAGTTTAATTTTTAAGAAAACCAGTATTGGACAGATTTACATAATGGTTAATATTATGGTAAATATTACAATTTAAGTCTATAATAACCAAAAGACTATGACAAAAGGTTCGAAAAAACAAACATTGATGGTTATGTTTGGGGTTAAACACCAAACAACATTAGTTTTCAAAAGCCTTGAAAATTCATATTTTGTGTCTGTCTTTGGCTCAAGCTGTGAGTTCAGGATGACAGCGTAATCGCTCTAAATATGATTTCGTGACTTCATGAAAGTAGATGTAAGATTGAAGAATGTGCAAACAAAGAGAGGAATAATAGATGTGCTTGTCTTTGATGCTCATGCTGTTCTTTTCTTTGTATATAAATATTCATGTCCTCATTTTTCCATCAATATTTTAGATGTTTCAGTATATATGTACTGTATGAGCATGCTTTCTTATCTTGGATGCTTACTTTGGATTCTTGCACATGTAGCCAACAGCGTTTGTGATATCACATGTTTTATAATATTGCAGACAGTTTGTGGGATTGATATTTAGAAGACACGGTTCTGATTGTTTTTTGTTTTTCACCGACCATTATTAAAAATGTTAAAATAGACCAATAATTTGAGTGAGTTTACAATATGTAGTATATATGTATATATATATATATATATATATATATATATATATACTATATTAGGTGCAGCAATACATCAATTCGTATCGAACCGTGAGCACTGTGTATCGAATATAGAAGAATACAGAGTTTTAATTTATTTTATCAACTTGTGTTTGATAATGAGCTTGAAAACTCAGTCAATCTGTGTTTGACTACATGCAGATCTGGCATTTGGAACTACTTTGGTTTTCATGCTAAGTATTATCCTTACGGTAAACCGTGCTGGACCAAAGGACATTGGGTTAAAAAAGGCATGAAAATGTTTTTTTTTTTTTGTATTGAAAAAAATATCAAATTGTGACACTAAAGTATCGAACCGAACCGAACCATGAATTTTTTGTATGTTTGGTGCACCCCTAATACAGTATATGCATTTATATTTTTAGAGAATCATGAAGTGTATAACAGGAAAGGTTCTTTTTTTTTTTTTTTCACTTGTCCTGTCTAGCATCGTAGCAAGTAGAATGGCGATCTGGCTGCTTTATTGTGTTGAGCAGATTTGCTTTGCCAAAGGGGACCTTATGAATATAAGGCTCCTCTTGATATTCTGAGTTTATTCATTTTATTTCTTTAAAGGCCTCCTTCCACTGAAAACCCGTTTAACTTGCTCCTTCTGAAATACGGAGGGTTTCCCCTTGTTTACTTACACATGCTGACTTGCTAGCAATGCGTTCCTCCCAAGCGGCTGTGCTTTCTCATCAGAGAAACAGTAGGAAGAAAAGAGCGAATCGGGAACAGCCTCGCACTTCTACGTCACATTGCAAATAGCGTATCCCACGTGGGGTTTCTATCTGTCCATTGGAAGGCAGGTAACCCTCCACTACACACGAGAACTGAAGACAGCACAACTGAAGCTTCAGAGTTGAGAAGCTAATTAGCTAACTGTTTGTTAGCATGGCGGAACAAACTTGTTTGTCGGCTCTATTTCCTGTCTGTAACAAAATAAGAGCGGAGGGCGGAGCTTCCTTCATACACTGATGGGAGGCAGCCAATCAGATGGAAATTCATGAGAAGGACCCGGAAAAGCCTGCCGTTGGACCACAAGCCTCTCTTCTAGTATACAAATACAGCTGGATACAAAGCAACCAGAAGGTTTTTTTTAAACAGAAACGATGCAGAATGCATTCAATAATAATGGAGAACACAGAAATGTTAATGAAATGACCATGGAAGTACAACTTTAATTACGTTTTTGTTTATAACTGTATTTTACATTGTATTGCTGGGCTTGACAAGAAGGAAATGAAAGTTTAAAGAAGAACTGATAAGAAGTGGAACAGAAAGAAAAAAAGTGAAGAAAAGACAGAGAAAGAGAGAGAAAAAACACTTACACAGTCAACTGATGTTTCTGCACAGAAACAGAAATGTTTAGAGGTTGCTCTATGACAGAAAAGTAAACATTTTTCTTTGTCCTGTAATTTTGTAGCGACTGGAGAAAAGTAACCATCTACATGAATTTGAGCAAATGAACTGTAAAGGCTCAGGCCGAAAAAACACACCAAATATATAAATGATTTATTGATTCATTCAGTCATCAAGTTCTTGAATGTCTCTTTGTCAAATAGGAATGCAGCTTTGCCATTGTTACTGTGCAGTTGCCTGTTTTTAGATGGAAGTTTGAGAGCTTAAAGTGTGCATGTTCAGCAGATTGTAAGCTGTTAACCAAAACTGTGATATTAGACACAAATCTGACATGCAACTAAACCATAGACAGACTGAACTAAACTGTGAATAAGATGTGCTTAATAGAAAACTCCAGTGAAGATGATCTTATCATAATCATGGTTGCCATCCAACTCTTGCTAATTTAAGGTATGTAACAAAGTTCCAGGCGCCCAATTCAAATTTTACAGAAAACAAATCAAACTTAGTCCTGAAGAATAGCCTATGAATTTTATATCGCAAAGTAACAGAGGTCATTTTTTGACACAAAAAGTTGAAACATCATAGTCCACATCAGAGGATAAATGTTTAAAACATATTTGCTCGAAAAGGATATTTTGCAAAACAAACTTTTAATCTAACTTTTATCTCCACTTGCAAATGAAGGTTTTATGCACAAGTAAAATAATAAATGAATAGATGAATGAATAAATACATAAATGAATAAATAAGTAAAGGTTTGCTTTACCTTGACATTTTTGGCAATCAGTTGTCACCTTCATCAGAAGTTATTACACTCTGCTGTCAAGATCATCCGGCTGACACGACACCCTGCGGCTCCCACTGGAGATACGGAGGAGACAGGAGGCGATCTGTCGTTTCTATTAAGTAATCTGTGCCTTAAAGTTGTATCAGTGCTCAGTCGGTGGACTGTTTCTTAGCTTAGCTAATGAAAGTTATCTTTTGTTCTGTCCCTGTCTGGGTCAGGCTCAGATCCGACCGGCCTCCACCTGTCAGTGCTGCTGCTTCAGGGTAGAAAAAGCTGGATGATGATGGATTTCTGACATAGATTCTGTTTTTTGGTAAGACACGAACATTTTATAAATCACAGGTGGATCCAGTTGTAAGATAATTTTTATGATCAGATGTGCGCTCATTTCCACGCTTGTTTGATAAATGGGGCCATTGGCTTTTTTACGCTTAAAATGGCGTCTTAGCAACAAAGGTCACATGACTGGCAGAGACCGATTGCTACTTATTGTTCTTTGCTCATTACTGCCCTTGATATTGATGTTTGGCCACAAAACCTGACCCAAAGCTAGGCACATGAATCCCTATCTGCATCAAGTGTATGTGTATAAATGGTAAATAAAGATCTTGAATCATTAAGGTCAAGTTTTGTTCAATCTGTGTGGTTCATGGACAATCCAGTGTGCTGCATTAAGCTTGGACACCATTAGGAATACAGCCTGACAAACAATTCATAGTTATGTTTTATTCTAGTCAGATGTTCATTTATCCATTACACATAAAAAATGGAACTGGATGTGCTCCAGTAATGAGAAAATATTTCAGATACTGTATTTAAAACATATCCTTTCTATCCTCTATCACTTTTTTTTATATAACATTCCTCCACTGTGCAGATCACACACTGATATTATGACAGCGAAGTGAAGATGGAACCCAAAAACATTTCAGTCTGAATTGGTTGGATTGGATCTGGCAAACAGCGAAATGTGAAAACTAAGAACAAAGTGTAAATGGGACACTGTGTTTAGTGAGGACAGGTGATGAAATGGTTCTGCCATCCTTGGGGCGTCTTAGTTGGGTTGCTTGGCAGCTGATGTTTGGAACACAGTTATTGTTATTTTAGTTCATGCCACAGATTCATCACCTAACTCACAAAGAGTGAAGGAATCTTAAAACTAACCATCATAACCATCTGAAGTATTCTCTTATTTAATTAACATTCCTACTCAAACACATGGGAAGGGATACTCATCACGTTCACCTCAGGCTGAGACCACATTCATGTTTCTTCAAATTTTAAACACTTTATTTATCCCCAAGGCGCAATTCAGTTTGCAGACATAAGTCGCAGCACACAATAGGACAGTAACCACATAAACCACATTTGAGCTGCTAATGTACTAAATGACTGAAACAGAAATAAAGAAATAATCACAAATGAGCTAAAAGAGAGATGATGCGATAAACAAAAAGTTTTTAGAGGCCAAAAGAAGAGCTTCGAGACATTGGGCCAACATGCTGTATGTGCAGTGTGTGTGTGTATGTGTGTGGGAACAAACTGAATTCTTCTCCTTTTTGTCTCATTTCCTTTCTACCTTCACAGCTTTTAGAAAGTGTAAGATGGGGCTGGAAATGTGATATGTTATTTTGTCAGTGTTCCTGATACTTTTTGTTGTTGTTGTTTGAGCTTTTTCTGAAATGGAGACACATCCCCTTTACCTGTCACTTCACCCGAGCATGTGATTTCTAGTGAGCGGTCATGAAATTGCAGAGGTAGTTTGGGGTGTATGTGCTGCCACTTACATGTTTGTTCATTGTCATTGTCAGTTTTATGTCATAAATTAGACTGTGTTAGTCTGTCGGTGGAGGTGTGATGGAAACAGTGATAGAAAACAAATATATATTGAAAGATGTTTTTTAGGGCTGCATGGTGGCATGGTGGTTAGCACCGCAGCCTCACAGTAAGGTCGCTAGTTTGAGTCCTGGCTGGGGAGGGGTTTGAACAATTCCAACAGTGGCCTTCTTGTGTGAAGTTTGCATGTTCTCCCTGTGTATGTTGACTCCCGCACCCAACTCTTTTGCTGAGCAAGGGAGGTCTAGCGTGCCAAAACAATCTCCCGCTATTTTCTTTGGAGAACTAACATACTCTGCAATGTCAACAACATGAACTAGTTTTTACTGCTATGTCATCACTCCCCAGCCAGCATTTCCATGTGGGGCCCAAATGGTTTAGATTTTGGTTGCCGAAGTGGGTTTGTCCACGGTTTCCATGGTGGCCCCACCTGTGTTTTCCCATGTGGGTTTCCACAAATGGGGCCCATGTAACTTAAACTATGAGATTTGCAAATTTGCCCAGTTCAAGCCAATGTTTATAGGCTATATGGGAAAACACAGGTGGGGCCACCATGGAAACCCTGGAAAATCCCAATTGGGTCCCTCATATGCAGCCAAAATCTAACCCATATGGGCCCCACATGAAATGCTGGCTGGGTCCTTTAAAAGAAAGAAAGACAGAAAGAAAGAAAGAAAGAAAGAAAGAAAGAAAGAAAGAAAGAAAGAAAGAAAGAAAGAAAGAAAGAAAGAAAGAAAGAAAGCATGCATGGCTGCCATGGCTTCTCTTGTGTTGTGAACTCGCATGAACACGCATGTAGGAAGTGCAATGTACTACTGTTTAGGTCATAAAAATATACTAAATGATGTTGTAAATTATGGACGTTACCCAGTCAGGACACTTGGATTACATTGGACGAGCAGTATGGAGGAACATTGCCATTTTTTTTTCTTTTATGGACCTTTTTGTTTCAGGCACTGGTGAATCCCATTATATGAATGTTGGCGGATAACGAAAACCCCACCCCCACCCCATCCCACTCCCCTGATCTCAGGCTACATTTGAGATATTAAAAAAGTGCTCCACAGTCTTGCTTAGCATGAGGGTTGTCTTGTCTGATAAACATAGCTCACTATCTGAAATGCACATGTTGCATTAAAAAATGAAGGCACATCATTCTGTGGGTGCTCTATCCTTTTAAAACTGTTAGCGAGTAGTCATTCTTATAACTTTGTGAAATTGTACCCATGTACTTTTATTGCCTATGAATAATCAAATACAGTCAGTCAGTCTCTCACCAACAATCAAAGAAGGATAACTGGTAACATGAAGCTCATGCTTATAAAACTGACATAAGGGGATTTGGATGAAATAGCAGTATGTAACAAGTTTAGGATGCGAATGTGTTGTGAAACCTGAAAATGCCTGGATTTTGATGCAAAGCTTCTACTGTATATGATGGAAAGTATCACAAGTACTGTATGTGCACACATGTTTCTGTTCTTCATGTGTCATGTTCTTCATGTGCCATGTTTGAACTGGAGCCCACAAGCCTTAATCTGCAGCACAGGCAGGAGATTACACACAGTTCGTGGTTTCACTGAGTGGCACAAGCATGGTATGTACAGTATGCACTCTTAACACAGACGAACGAGTTGCTGAAATTACCATCTCATCCTCAGCCCAACTTTCTGGGAAACATATGAGTTGAAAACAGCACACACCATATGCATCCAGTAACCTTCTGTTTGTCCACTGTCTCCCTGGCAACAGGCGATGCTGATCATACCAGCAAGACACCAAACATTACAAAATCTTTCTCTGATTTAACGGGAAAACCTCTCATCAATTCCGATAGCATGTAATGCCCAAAGGCAAACACCTAATTCCTTCAGAATGCTACCCAGCATGAGATGCACTGCATCAAAAGTATTCTGCACTCTACTGAGATTTCTAGAAGAAAGGTCTTTTCATTTCCATCATGGGTATATCTGCATCTGGCTGCCAGTTAACCGACCTGTAAAAAGTCATGCTGCTGTGACTGAGTGAAATAAGATAATTTAGCACCTATGATCACATGTTATGTAAACAAACTAAATGTTTGTTGTCATATTAAAAATGTAGGTGTGTCCAGGTTTCTGACTGGTTGTCAGGATCTGGATCTTATTTTAATGAAAATCAAATGATTATTGGATGCAGAGCATCCAAAGGAAATTTTTCTTTTAAAAAGTCATACAAAAGACCTTTATTCATTTTTTGTGGGAATATTCATTTTGTTAACTTTTAAATTATACTAAATGTTATCTGATAATGCAATAGCTTGTAAAAAGAATGCAAATAACTTCCAATGCACAATTCAATGCGTCTGAGTATAAAAGCAGTCTGAGTTGTCTGAATAAGTCAGTGAGGATAGCGCCAAAGAATATGGATGGAGGGAAATGGCAACGAAGTGAGAGGAAGAAATAAAGCTCTGAATTTAAACAAAATAAGTGGAATAAAACAGAAATGAGAAGAGACAGTGCTCAGAAAGCATCATAATGGACAAGTTATGTAGAGCAAGAGAGAAGCAGAGGGGGAGTTTTCTGTTGGTAGTGGGGTGCTCTGACTCATCCGTTTTTATAGGCTATTTATTTTGGTTGGCCGGAACAACAAAATCCAACCCAAGTTTGAATGGCTCTGCAGTATGACGTAAAAGGAATATACGCATTTGGGTGGGTGACAGAAGGGGAGTCACAATCATATGTAGGGCATTGCTTTAAAATAGGGGAAGCCAAGAGAAGGAATACTGCAGAAAATACCCCCAGCCCACACATCATTTCTTCTCTGCTTATCCAGCTGGATGCTGGGAACCAAGAACAGTACATTTAGGAAATTTACTGAAACTGATGCCTATTAAAAACAGGATTTTATCTTTGTGGTCCATCATCTCATCAGCTTATAGCTTTAGTCTGCTGAAAAAATGTATTGAACATCCATTTCCATATTTTATTTTTAAATTTATTTTCTCTGATGAGTTATTTGTGCCTGTTAATTATTACTGCATAAAGGTGATTACCTTCCCAGTGGTTGCATACAATTGATTTGAGCTGCTGTTCTGACTTGACCTGGCCATTTAATTAAATTACCACTGTCCCTGTTTACATGCATGGGAGGGTTATTTAGTTATTTACCAATGTATGCCAAATACCTTGATGGTGTGGACTATGTTTTTTTGTTTTTTTTAATTTAAAAACATACAGCAGGTTGTAACTTTTTCAATAAGTAATATTTCGTGTCTCAATCAGAACACTTGGAATTCAGTGAGTAGTGTGCAGTGTGGACTTCGTTTGTAGCACACACTATTGTGGTTAAGTGCTGACCTGAATAGAGTGCTGCACTTACTGGAAGTAACGGACTAACCTGTGCTAACTCTACTGAGCACTCCGGCGTCAAACAAATTACTAGGTGATAACTACCATCAGGAAGGGAACAGCTTGGTTGCGTGTCACAATATACATACGTTATATTTCCAAAAGTATTTGTTCACCCATCCAGGATTATGGGAATCAGGTGTTCGAATCACTTCCATGGCCACAGGTGTCTAAAATTAAGCACCTAGGCAGTACCGGTTCACCCAATACGCACACTACGCACGTTGCGTAGGGCCCCGCAAACTCATAAAGGCCCCGTGAAGGGATTTAAAAAAAAAAAAAAAGTAAAAGAAAAAACCCTGACGACGTCACCACCCGTCGCGCATTTCCAGCACATCAGGCTGAAGAGGAAAAGTGAGAGATGAAGCAGAGTTAAAGGAGCTGTATCGTGCTTTTCAAATGTTCCAAAAGTCAAATATAGGCATTTATAAGCTAGATATGTTCCCATCGTTACTATAGAAACTAATTTGGTGTTAAATATTAGTTTTTCGATGCATCTAATTTCCAACACGGAAGTAAGATGGCTGACTGTACTGAACCGCGGAGCTCTCGACCAATTGCAGCATGTTTTACGCCCATCTCATGACGTCGCCCCGGAAGAGACACTTATTCTGAAGGGTCACAGAATTGTCTGTAGCACCGGCACCGGCAGCTCTCGTGTGGATGTTAGTAGTAAACATTGATGGATAATTACTCCGATCGACGGGATAAAACAGACCAGCCTGTTATGGAGCTGTATGCGCTCGACCCAGAGTCTGATATGGAGTTTGAAGTACACGCAGTACCACAGAAGTACCACAGAGACCCCTGACAAGCAAGTAATTTAGCGAACAAATCATAGGCTAACAGTTAGCGCTAAGCTAAGCAGCGCTCACATGGATATTGTAAACATTGATGGATAATCGGACTCCGATCAACGGGATCAAACGCAGCAGCCTGTTATGGAGCTGTATGCGCTCGACCCAGAGTCTGATATGGAGTTTGAAGTACACGCAGAAGTACCACAGAAGTACCACAGAGACCCCTGACAAGTAAGTAAATTAGCGAACAAATCATAGGCTAACAGTTAGCATTGAGCTGAGAGATGTGTTGACTCACCAGTGTTGTTGTCTGTCCATGCGCGTTTTTATAGTAGGAACTGCGTCATGTTTCAGAAGTAATCCCAGAGAAAAAAACACTTTACTGCCCGACATTCATGAAGTTGTCAGGAGTGAAGTTCACACACAAAGTTGAGTTTTTTTTCCCTGCTCCTGAAGTTATAATCCAACTACTTCTGGCAAGTCGATTCATCCAGTACAACAAATAAACTCCCACGCTGAACATAACCACGCTGAACGTAACTGCATTTTCCCCAACTTGCTGTCCACTCCGGTTTTTCTGGCTGCTATCAGTTTAGTTTCGGTTTTGAAGTTACAACTGTACTTACAAAACAATAAAAAGTAAATGGATAAATATTGACTAAGATTTAATTTTGTTTGCTTGGATAACCATCAGGCAAATGTTCAGTCGTCTTCAAAATTATTCATACTTATTATTATTATTATTATTATTATAATTATTCATACATAAATGAAAGGCTATATTCACAATAGTAATTCAAATAACAACAAACTAAAGAAACTAATAATGAATCTTTGAAAAATAGTAAAATTATAATCAAGTGAAGGAAAATATTGATTTTGAATTATGGTTGAAAATATAATTTAAAACAAACAAACAAACAAAACTATCCCAGACACATCAGAGCACTTTTCCCATGAACAGTGGAGCAAAATACCTGTCAGCAGGTATAGAAGTCTTTTTGAACATTAGAAGAAAACATCTGATTACAGTGATTGTGTCAAAGTGTTGCTCAACAACATTTTAGCTTCAGAGCCTCATTGTGCTTGTTTACTTGTTTTATTTCTTGTGTGTGTGTTTTTTTTAGATTTCTGTCAAGCCACAATCAAAAATCAACAATTTTCATAGAATTTTTATTTATTATTACTTTTGTCAATTTCAACGTATTTCAGTGACAGCTGATTTTTTCTTTAACTGGAGGGTCTGAATATTTTGAGGACAACTGTAGATGCAGATATTTTATAAGAATATAAGAATTAAAATTCACAAAATACTCAGACAATGGTGCTAAATTAATCATTTGTATGATAAATGAGAATGTAAATAATTGCCTACATTTGAAGTATATGAAAGTAAAACAAGCACAGCCAATTTGATGGAGATGAATTAATATTAGCCGTATCCATATAACAGGTGCTGTGTTTAGGTTTTCTCCTACAAGCAGCAGCACAGACAGAGCAGGTTCATCTAGGACAGGAACAGAGGAGCCAGCTTTATCACCCAGCGCAGGCACATCCACAGATGTGCAATATATATACATTATGTTTAAAGCACTGGGTGTCATGTGCAACTATTGAAAGTTTTTGCTGTTCCATTAGGAGGGCCCCTTACCAGAATTTTGCCTAGGGCCCCTTGGAGGTCTGAACCGGCTCTGCACCTAGGCATGCAGACTGTTTTTACAAACATTTGTATAAGAATGAGTCGCTCTCAGGAGCTCAGTGAATTCCAGCGTGGAACTGTGATGCCACCTGTGCAACAAATCCAGTCGTGAAATTTCCTCACTCCTAAATAGGGCTGCAACGATTACTCGAGTAATTTGATTCATAAAATTGCTCGAGGCAAATTAACTGACTTGAGGATTTGTTAAATTCACTCTTTGTATTTTGCGCTTCCGCCCGGATGTTTTTTCTGTTAAACACCGCTAACGCAAGTGACGTTCCGCCCGGACTGGTATTTCTGTTGACCTTAACAGTTAGCTTTATGGTGATAACGTAACTAAAGTGGAGGGAGGAAAAACTGTATGCGACCCTACAAACTGAACCGAAAGAGAGAGAAAACACAGTACCCTCTCTGCGGTTCGGTACGCTCGTGATCCATGACATAGAAATAATAAAAGTCCTTTATTTATCCTTATAATCCATGGATTGGCTGCGCCTGGTCAGTAAAGGCAGTTTAGAGCGGGTCCATCTGCTCTGTGTTCCGTGTGCAGCACGGCCTCCGAAACTCAAGACCGTTTTAATCAATGGTTTAGTCGCCACCAGGGATTGTATACTTCCAGAATCAGCTCTCATTAGTTCAGATAGGAGGAAATCAGACGTAGAAGTAGCAGAAAGCATCCGGTGACTGTAAAACATCCCTGCAAGTTTACAGTCGCTGAACTACATCAAAACTTACAGATCTGGGCATGAAAAAGTTCCCCTTTCAGCCGACTGCTAGCCACTTCCCAGCCACTTACCAGCCACTTGTCTGCTAATTCAATCGCACAAAGAAACACCTGTGTGCCCAGGGGAGATGATTTTAGAGCATAAATGAATGCCCGGAACAAGGATGTTTCCACACGCCAAGTTTGGACACCGTACGTGATGCCGTATTTGCGGGACAAGTCGTTCAGCCAGTGATAGTGCAGTAATGGTGCACTATTAGTGCATCACTTCTGGCAGAAAAAGGAGGAACTTTTTCATGCCCAGATCTGTACATTACCAGTGATACCAGGTTGAAAGTCTATCAGAGGGTCTCAGCGTTTTTTAAAAGATTTTCATAACAATAAATAAATGATTTTTTTTAAACTGCTGGGAGTCAGTTCAGCAGATGCTGATCATCCTTTCTTGTTAATACATTTATACTGCAAGTGTTGTGGACTTGAATGTATTTAGGTCCTCTAATGAACGGCCAATTGTTTCCATTTCAGTAAAGCTCAGGATTAAATGTGCAGATGTGGAAGCAACAATTAAAGGTGTCATCACCCGGAAATCCCACTTTTTCAGGTTAAAACGTGTACTGGAACGGGACCTCAGTTATAACGTGCCAGAAACTCTGGAGAGTGAAAGTACCTTCGTCTTTGAGTGCAGGCTCTCTCTTCTCACCAGAATCGGCCACAAGCACGCGCTCTCCACAGTACGCGAATTGAATTTCTTTCTCCGAATGACGTGAACTAGAAAGGCTGCTAGCTGCTATGCTAGCCTCTTTAGCGCCACCTAAAAGCAGCTGATTACCTGCCACGGAGGAGTTATGACCAGCTGTTATGACGTGAACTAGAGAGGCTGCGAGCGAGCTGCTAAGCTAGCCTCTTTAGCACCACCTGAAGGCAGCTGTTTACCTGCCATGGAGTAAATCAGCTTTGTCAGAAAGGACGCCGGCGACAAGGAGGAGGGGGAAGAGGGGGGAGAATGCCGTGCTGAGTTGCCTCGGCAGAAATTCAGCAGTTTTCGGTGCTTATCAGGAGGGACAGCTTTACCAGGGGGCAGTGGATTATATTTATCAGTAAGGATGTGCAGTCGGTAAGTGTTGCTGCTTGTGTAACTTATTATCTTTTGTGTAAGAGACCAGTAAACGATGGCAGATGAGCGGACTGCTAATGTAGCTACAAAAGCTAACAGTGTTTGGTAAACTTCACGTCAGACGTCCGCTCCTTATATTCATCAGAGTCCAGCTCTTTTACTCCATGGATCCTCTCTATCAACCATACTGTTACGTTTTTATCACGTTTTTCTCTGTTGGGACATCATTTCCTTCACTTGCTCTGTCCTGATAAAACTTTGTTTTGGCTTTGACGTTTGCCTCCTGAACGCGCTTGCACACAGGTCTAACTCTCGTGCATATTCTCGCAACAAACAAAAGTTAGAGATAAAAAGAGGTTAAAATGAGCTCATAAAATTTTCCTCCCACCAGACTAGAATTAAAAATTCATTTGAAGATAATTTAGGAAGGATTGTGGATGTAAAACACTAGGTTATGACACCAAACTCTGCACTCTAGAACTCAGAAAACTAGAAATTCTGGCTCTACGATCAATTTAAGTTGTGAAATTTAAATAACTTGGAAAATGTCCAATTTATCCAATTACTCGATTAATTGTCAGAAGAATCGCTAGATTACTTGATTACAAAAATAATCGATAGCTGCAGCCCTACTCCTAAATATTCCACAGTCAACTGTCAGTTGTATTTTAAGAGAATGGAAGTGTTTGGAAATGACAGCAACTAAGCCCCAAAGTAGTAAGCCATGTAAACTGATGGAGTGGGGTCAGCGAATGCTGAAGCGCATAGTGCGAAGAGGTCGCCAACTTTCTGCAGAGTCAATCACTACAGACCTCCAAACTTCATGTAGCCTTCACATCAGCTCAAGCTCAGCAGAGAGTTTAATGGAATGGGTTTCCACGGTCGAGCAGCTGCATCCAAACCATACATCACCAAGTGCAATGCAAAGCGTGGCATGCCCCGCCACTGGACTCTGGAGCAGTGGAGGCATTCTCTGGAGCAGGGGTCTCCAACTCCAGTCCTCGAGAGCTACTATCCTGTAATTCTTAGAGCATACGCTCTCCAACACACCTGAATCAAATGGCTAATTCCCCCGTGCACGTCATTCAGCTTTGCAGAGGTCTGGTAACGAGCCGTTTGTTTGATCAGGTGTGTTGATGAAGGGATGCAAACAAAATTTGCAGGATAGTAGCTCTCGAGGACTGGAGTTGGAGACCCCTGCTCTGGAGTGACGAATCGTGCTTCTCCATCTGGCAATCTGATGGATGAGTCTGGGTTTGGCAGTTGCCAGGAGATCTGTACTTATTTGACTACATTGTGCCAAGTGTAACTTTTGATGGAGGGGGATTATGGTGTGGGGGTGCTCTTCAGGAGCTGGGCTTGGCCCCTTAGTTCCAGTGAAAGGAACTCTGAATGCTTTAGGATACCAAGATATTTTGGACAATTCCATGCTCCCACGTTTGTGGGAACAGTTTGGAGCTGGCCCCTATGTTTAGTGACCCGCCACCTGCACCACGTTTTGCTGGGGAGATTAACTGACAGCAAACATTTGCAAACGTTTGCCTAGTTAGGAAGCGAGTTAGCTTAGTGATCCAGGAGAATGATAGCCATTTCTGCATTTTGAAAATTTTTATGTTGGTCCATCTAGTGTAGGCTTCACCTAAATTTACTATACTTTTGCAACTTAGAGACCACATTTGACAACCCGCAATAGCAGCCTGTATTGGCTTGTAGATGTAAACATAACGCCATTGTGGAACCTGTTAAAATTTGTTTTATTTAGTTTCACGCTAAATATAATTTTTCAAGTAAATGCTACTATCATCCTGCACCCCTCCAAACATCTTGGGGATTTTTTTCATATCTTTTCATAAAAATGTTCCATATTCAACCTTAATGGTGATTTCATTTCATAATTATCTTAGTAGCACTGATCAGAAGTCTGGAGAATATCTTCCTTGCATGTTAAGATACTTCCAGTTGCTAAATTTGAGTAATTTTTCACTCTTTCTGAGGTCAAACAACAGATATGTAAGAGAAGATAAACAAAGAATGTTTTTATTGACAGGAAGTCTTAAAATACGGTATAAGAACAGAAAAGGCTGGCCAAGATTGTATTTTACATGACAACATTCTGTAGGTTACTATAAGTGGGTGCAATTACAGTATATTAAGCTCACATTCTGCAGAATTTAACCAACATTCATGTCACAACCAGACTACAAAATGCACACATGAAAACAAACAAACAAAAAAACAACAGCAACAAAAAAACTCCATGTTTTTGGTGTCCTGGTTAAATTCCCTAGTTACTAACAGTATTTGTGATGTAAAGAAACATGGCTTTTAACTAACTCCAAGCATTTCGATAATTCAGCGCACTGTTGAGCCAAGTGTAACTTCCATGGATTTGGCTGAATCTGTCATCCAGTACCATTAGCGTCATATCAGCAAAGAATCCTTTTCTGCAGCATTTTTTTGTCAAGTCATTCAATTTTGCCTGCATAAACTTCTGTTTTAATCAGTATGGCCAATGGTTGTGCATGCTATACACATTAAAAAGAAGGAATTTTTACATTCAAATTTGATCACATTTATTTTTCTTTACATGCGCAAGTAATATGTTTTGAGTTCCAAATGCTATTAAAATCTCCAACTTCCTGCAGTTTCTAAATGCATACATACAGTAACCAAAGAGCCAAAGATTGCTCAGGTAGCTCTTTTTGCTGTGCTACATCTGTATAGTTTTGGTGTAACACTTACCATGTTTACATATAAGGTACCAAATGGTGCGAGTGTGTCTGCAGGAGTGGATTTTGAGGAAGGCTCAGTGGGTGGCTTACAAAACATAATTTTCGTGGGCGCTTGCTGACGAGCAATAAGGATTCTCAGACTGGGTTATGCAAGGCGTTAGTCATCACAGCATGATTCACCACTTGATTCGCTCTCTTTTTTATTCTTTCATTTCTCTCACCCCACTCTCAAACTTTCTGTTTCAAATCTGAAAGTGGGACTCTTTTTTTTTTTTTTTACTGTATGGAAAAACATTATTCTGGGCCAAACAGGATAAAACAATAATTGGTAAAACTTAAAAGAGACATATTATGAAAAAGTACACAAATGTATCAACTATGTATTGAGGAATCCAGAGTTGCCACAATAACCCTGCGTACACAACAAACACGATTTGGGCGTCAAAAATGCACCTGACGCCCAAAGTTGAATGCTGGGTTACAGGGTCGCTCCGAGTCTGGTTCACCAGATGATTCCAGGTGTTCTGAGTGTGATGAGTTTCATCATTTACTCCAGGAGCTGCACGCTGACGAGGGGCGCTTTCAGCTGTCTGATCCGGCCCAGTTTAAAAACCCGCTGTCCTGATGCGGGGCAGCATTATAAGCCCATTACATTCCATTGGCACAGCAGGTCATTAAACCGCCATTCAGAAACTGGGACCAGACGCAGATCACAGTTTATCCTCCTCCGTCTTCAGAGAGAGAGGAGATCCCCCTGGTTCTTCTGGGTGTTTCCCCGTCCTGTCAGAAAATGTGTGTCTGTGTCATGACATTGAGTTGCTCTGACTGGTTGACGCCCCGCGTCAAGACGCCAAAGTTCAGATTTTCCAACTCCGGTGTCTGCCACCCGTGACGTACTGCACGTCACGTGCGTCAAACGCTCAAAATCTCAAAACTCGACGTGCAAAACGCATCTAGACGCACTGCACCCGGTGCATGTAACGTACTGCAGGGTTTTGGACGCCTCCTCGACGCACATCGGCCATAGACTTTGTTAACCTGACGCCCTTGATGCCCAAATCGAGTTTGGTGTGTACGCACTGTCAAAAAAAACCCAAAAAATATAACCTCAAAACTGGTGACTTAATAGGTTCAGGTTTAAAACTGTTTTTTGTGAACCATTACATGCTATTAAGTTTTTGTATGTCACATATCTTGCTCAGGGTAGTATTTTCCAGCCTCCAAATTTTTTCTCTTCTCTCTACTTCAAATACATTTTTTTTTTCTGGAATTGTTGTACCTCAGCAATGGAAAGGCAAACCTTTTCTCATCTCCAATTTTGTTTCATTATTCACAGAAAACTCATCTGAAGATGTAATTCTGTATGGGCTTTATGCACAACTCTACCACTTCCAAACTTAAGCCAGCTCCTTTATCTCCTGTCTTTCATTATTGGGTGATTTGATTAATCCAGGTGTGCCTGATCTCAGTAACCATGAGGCAAAAATTAGGCAAATATTAGTGTATTTGTGTAAACGTAAAGACCTGTCAGCTGTATGAGGTTAGAATATAAAATGCCCTACGAGATGGATTTTTATAAAAGCGTGCAAGAAAAAACTGGTATTGGTCTGCATGATTGGGGAGTTGTTTAGATATTTCCCCCAAAAATCCACGTTTAAAACCATGAGATGAGCTCTGATGCTTTGCTTCAGTTTTAGTAATATGACTGTATTCACATATTTTCTTTAATTTGATTCATATTTAGTTGGATAACTTTCAGGTCTCATTCTAGCAGTTCCTATACTGCAGCTTGATCTTGACCTCTGCCGACATGTCCATTATAACAAACTAACTTTAAAACAAGGAGAAGACTTAATGTGTGGGGCGACAGTGGCTCAGGTGGCAGGTCAGCCAATGATCAGAGGATCGGCGGTTCGAATCCCGATCCCCAAGGCATATGTTGTTGTGTCCTTGGGCAAGACACTTAACCCCCCTTGCCTTGTGTGAATGGTTCCAGTGGTGGTCAGTGGGGCCATAGGTGTGAAATGCCACACTTCCGTCAGTCTGCCCCAGGGCAGCTGTGGTTACATACATAGCTTACCATCACCAAGTATGAATGAGGAGTGAATGAATAATGGACCTACTGTGAGCGCTTTGAGTTCCTAGATAGGAAAAAAAAGTGCAATATAAATCTAATCCATTATTATTATTATTATAAAGCTGTAAAACCACCGGAAGTCGCTCTTCAAGAGCGACTAAAGCGACGAGCTACTAAAGTTGAGCGACTAGAGCAACTAAACAAAGTTAAAAATAGTTTAACTTTATGCAAATTGGCTATGATATGTTTCGGTTGTAAAACGCTGACAACCATTTGGAATGTAGATGTTGTTCAGTTCCGGGAGTCCCCGGAAACGAACTCTGAACTTTGGTGCCGTATTTTGGTGTGAGTGTATTTTGGCTTTGAGTCAAAATGACAACAGAAACGCTGATTACTGCCATCACTGGCCACCCAGTATATTATGACTCGACACTTTACGTCTTTCGGGATTGGCAAAAGACGATGGCCTGGGAAGAGGTATCACATGCTGTTGGTTGGTCCGGTAAGTTGATAAATTTTTTTTTTAAATAAGCGCAAAACTTGCCTGCTAATCGAGCACCTAGCATGCTATGTGAATGGGACGATATCATTTGTAAATATCAAAAGTACTGTGTTGTGCAAATGTAATATATCAGAACAAACTTGTCACTTCAATGCAGTTCAAATGAGGATGAGTTGTATCATATGGCCAGCCCATATGGCAGCTTTTCTGTATAATTCAATTACGAAAGTTACCGCAATTCATTTGTACAGTCAGTTAATCAGTCAGTCTGCCTTTTGGCTTTTAATACGCTGATAGGTTGGTTAATATGTGTAAATTAAAATATTCATTAAAAAGAAAAAAAAAACATAAAATATTCTTTTGGGTTGTGGCAGGCTATATTTGAATACTAAAACATTCTGACATACTGGCTGTTTCTGAAGTGGGATACTTCTGCACAAAATACAACATAGGATGAACCATTGCATTTTTTGTGTGCTCATTTTAATTAAATAATGTGCTACTTATGAAACACAGCTTGCATCTTAGTCTTAAGTGAGTGCACAATTTAGTCAAACAAGCACGTTACCTGACACCAAATAACAGCTGTGTTTTGTGTTTTTCTTCTGTCTGTTCAATAGTTCATGTGTGCATCAAAAGTGGAAGGGCCTTCGTTACACCTTCGTTACACCGATCAAAATTTTAAGAAAAAGGAAAAAGAAAGACGGAGGAGTGGTGCAGGGGCAAGTGGAGGCAAGAAGTGTAAGTTTGCTGGGATAATGGCCTTCATAGATCCCTTTATGGAAGACCGGCCCAGTGAAAGCAACATGGCAGAACCAGGCCCAAATACTGAGTGAGAGCGAGCGTGAGAGCAAGAGTGAAAGTGAGGATGAAGCAGCAGGCAGTACAGCACAAGACGCAGAGCAGGCAGCAGGACAAAGCAGCCAGAGAGGAAAGCAAAGAATCCCTCAGTCAGGACGGGGCAAAGGCCGCAGGTTTGAGGTGGAGGAGAAGCTCATTGCAGCCCTCAACGCTATAAATAATCGGCCAGTGGTCCAGGCTCCTCAACCTCCTCCAGAGGACAGCGATTCACTTTTTTTTCAAAGCCTGTTAGAGGATTTTAGAACACTGTCTATTCAGACAAGACAGAATCTAAAGTTTTAGACGCACCGGATGGTATATGAGGCCAAGTGTCGTGAGTTTGACACATGGGGTGGGAGAAACGGGGTGCAGCTGACCACGCTGTGAGGGATGTAAACATTACCCTTCCAGTGCTGTCAGCTGCATCTTGTTCTCTTCTACCTTACATGCTGTTTACACTCACACACCTATACATTTAATGTTTTATAAAGGTTGTTGCTCTTTTAATTTAGTTTACACTGTTGCATGCCTACATGCATGAAATGCTGTGAGGCTACCCATTTTGCTGGGAGAAACAGGGTGCAGCTGACAACGCTGTGAGGGATGGAAACATATTACCCTTGCAGTGCTGTCAGCTGCATCCTGTTCTCTCCCTTTCACATGCCGTTTACACTCACACACACCTTTATATTTTAAAGTTTTGTAGTTCTTGATCTGATATTCTTTCACATAAGTTTGCACTGTTTGACATGCACACAAGTTTGTTTTGTTTATCTTGACTCTGGAAGTTATGCTCTCTCCCAAATGTACCCTAAGATAATTATATTCAGTTTTATGGATAGTTATGGGTAATCAAATTTGTACATTTATGTTGTGTTAAATGGTTTAATCAGCTTTTGATGACTTTGAAAAGCCATTTTTATTTAAATAAATGTGAAATATTTCCAAACACTGACTGTTGTATTTATTATTTTAAAATTTACAATGCTTTTTAGAAAAAATAATGTAATATATCATTAGTAATTACTTCATCCTGCTCCTTTTTGAATTATAGTAATTTTCATTGACCATTTAATCTGTTGAACAATTTATGTATATATATATATATATATATATATATATATATTATCTTATCTTTTATCCAAAATAAAATAAATGAACGAATGAATGTATACTTAATGCAGATATGGAAGTCATGCTCTTTATTATATTTGGTGTCTCTTAATAGAGCCTTTTTTCTAGATGGATGCTCAAACAGGTTGCCAGGCAACAGCTCCCTCGTTGGAAAAGTAGGAAACATATGCCTCCCTGACATGGAGGGCCTTCCGTGTGGCGTTGTTGCTGCCTGCTAGGGTAACAGGCAGCAGGCCAGAAGCCACATGCTGCAGGTGGTCCTGGTTGTGATGTCAGTGGCCTGGTGGACCTCTTCATGGTTCTCCTGATGAAGTTATGCATGACACAGGTAACTTTTACACAGGCATCCACATTCACAGGACTGATTCCAATGATTCCTCTGTACAAACGCCACTGGGATGTGAGAATACCAAAAGTATTCTCAACAATCAGCCTGGCATTGGACAACCTGAAGTTGAAAATCATGCGGCTGCCATTCAGGTGGGTTCCTGGAAAGGGCCGCATGAGGTCACAGCCCAGCGGGAAGGCCTCATCTGCCACGGACACAAATGGCTGCGGTCCCAAATGCTCCGCACCTGGCAGCAGGGCATTCTCTGGTAAGCCAAGTGTCTCATCCTGCAGTGCCTTGCTGAAGATGGAATTAGCCAGGACACTGCCATCACTGGTCCTCCCGTAACTGCCCACATCCACCACACTGAAGCAGTACTCTGCATTCACCACTGCCAAGAGCACGATGGAATGTGATCCCCTTGTATTGTAGTACAGGGACCCAGAGTTGTCTGGGGCCCTGATCACCACATGCTTCCCATCGATGGATCCAAGGCAGTTCGGGAACGCCCACCACTCACGAAAACCCTCTGCGATGCTCCTCTAGTCCTTTGTGGTCCGCACTGGCGTGAGTTTTTGTACCAAGGCATCCCAAATAACTCTGGTGACCTGATTCATGATGCCTGCCACAGTACCCACACCCACACAATAGCTATAGGCAATAGTATGGTAGGAATCACCCGTGGCCAGGAACCGCAGGCAAGATGCTCCGCCGGAGGAATTGGCTGGCGATAGTTGGTGTGTTGCCTTGCGATTAGTGGCCCAACCTTCGACAGTAAGCTGTCAAACTGCGCCCTGTCTAGCCGGAAATACTGCTGGAACTGGCCCTCATCCAACTGCAGCTCTTGCAGCAGCTGATGAAATTCACCATGCTGAAGATGGCCCTGGAGGATCTCATGTACCCAAATCCTCCTCCTCCGACTTTATCGCAGGTACAAGAATGCAGCACCAACAGCAACAATATCTCGGTCATCCATAGTACACTCTGATGATCAGCGCGACTAGGGGAGCTATTTAATTATATACTTGCTATCTAGAATGTTTGTTTTGAGCGGGAATGGTTGTGATTTGCTCGGCATACCACCAGTTTAACCAATTGCATGTAATCATCCTTAACCAAAACGAGTTTTCGAAATTTAAAATAGACTAATAATAATAACAATACCTTGCGACAGACTGGCGACCTCTCCAGTGTACCTGCCTCTTGCCTGATTATAGCTGGGATAGACTCCAGCAACGCGACCCTGAACTGGATAAGCGGTAGCTACAGAAAATGAATAATGAATGAATTTCTAATCATGGTGATAATGATAATAATGATAATAATAATAATAATAATAATAATAATAATAATAATAATTGACAGGGATAAAAAATGTATTTCCCTTTTGTCCCTTGTCTTGACAATTAGTTTGAGAGTGAGACATGAATGAGTGAAGATAATGTACTTAACTAGGCTACAACTTAACATGAATTTGTTTTGGGATATGATTTAATTGGTTATGTCCAGACCGTTGTTTTTCAGTAGGAGAGGGATTTCTGGTTAATCACAGGCTACAACTTGTCAAAGCACTAGGCAGCAATCGCGAAAAGCATCACTGTAAATGCTCAGCTAATAGTAAAACGCAAATGGTCCTTTTAAAAGGATACGCAAAATTGAACATGACGTCATAAGCGACTTGGGCGGCAAAAGCGAACAGATTTTTTTGTAGCACTTATTTTTATGAGCAACAAAAGCGATTTTACAGCTTTTAGTCGCTCTTGGTCTGAACGCACAGTTACAGCTCATCTGTACTGCTTTTATACACATTGACTTTAACTGCTTGAAAATTTTCTTTTTATAGTTTGTCATCTTATGTAATTGCACATGATCTTATTGTAGCTGATTATCCACGGCAAATCTAAAACCAAGCTCACTGGATATTGTTCACAAAACATAACAGCTTCCAGCTCATAAATAGGGCATATCCAAGCAATAGATTATGAATAGGTAGTAAAACACATCTCAACAGGAAGTCCCCCAGAACTATGCATCTGTCTGAATAAGATTTATGCAATATGAATCACTTGTCTCCTACAGCACTGTCATGTAATTCACATTCTGACAGTAATGTCCGGGCCAACTGAAAAAAACAAAAACAGGATTAGTGCAGCTTTTCTTCTTCCACTATTTTTCTTTCATCCCCACCCTCCTTTACCTGACCTCATCGCCTTTTGCCCCTCCCCTTCAATCCTCCCTCTGCTTTTTATCCCTTCCCCCTTGGTTATGTAACGGGGTGATTACATTTTCCTCCGGGCTGACAAGCGATCTGAATGGAGACAAAATTATGAATGAATACGCAGCCATTCCTCATTTTGCCTCTCCCTCTCTGCAGTCCTCCCTTCCTTTGTCTCTGGATGTCTTTTGCTGTATGCTCTCCTGTCTCTCTCAATCCTGGCATTTCCTCCATTTTCCCCTCTTGATACTTTCCCCCCTTGTTTCTCTCTCCATCTCCTCACCCATTAGCTCAGCATTGCAGCAGCATCTGGGGGTTGTTGCCGTGCAGATTAAGTGCTGTAATCCTGAGATGAATGGATGTGGCGCATGTGTGTGGCCCATGCACGATAGTCTGCAGAGGACCGGATGCTTTGGTTTGCCTCATAACATTGCAACAGCAGTGTATGATGATGATGGTGTCAGTGCTCATTCACAAAAACAGCAGCTGGATGAAAGAGGGGGAAGGGAAGACCAGAGAGCCTGAGTGGGAGGGGAAAGCATGCCATCATCGGAGGAAACAGGCGTGCTCATTCACAGACAGAGAGAAACAAGGGCATCCTCTGTGCAGTTTTACAGCACAGTCTCTTTGTGGAGAGTTTCAGGGAGGCAGTGTTAGAAAGTAACTAAGCACATGTTGCCTGTTGAAAGTTTACTGTAGTTCAACAATGAAGCTGAGCCAGGTCCATTCATGTCTTTCTGCTGCTGGTCCAGTCACCCCTTTGCCCTCCTGCCTCCACTTACATAAACAAAACATGCATTTAGCCCTCCCATGTTTTTTTTTTCTCCTCTGAAATTGTGTTTTTTAATAAGGCTCTTGAAGCTGAACACAATTACAGTTTTGAGGTATTTGTATTAAATTGGAACAATCACATTTTAGGTAACTTTAATTTTCGGCTCCTTCACATTTCTGAGGAAAATTTTGCACTCCATTGTTACATGGAATGGGCAGTTTGTTGATAATTAGATGTGGACTCTAAAACAATCATAGAAAATGCATAGTCAAATACCCATTTAGGATGTTTGAGCTAAACATTGTGCTATTACCATTTTCATTAGTCCTCCTTATAACAGAAGTCTCATAGCACTCATCATCATTCATTTTCAGCACATTAACATCCTATATGTCCAAACCTGCTCCCACATGACGATGTCTGCTCTAGCTTTCGTTTACTCTGTCACAAGAGTTTAATCAAAAAAAGGGAAAGGGGTGACTAGCAGAAGCCACTAAATCACAGATCACTGTATATGGCAAAATAAAAGGGTATAAAACAAGACTATTGAGCACCTAGTGGTGGCTACATGCTTTTAATAAGAGGCGACTGAGCGGCTGATGGTGCCAAATGAGAAGGCAACTGGGTAATCCTTGAATCAAATCCCTCATTTGTGCCCTACATAAAATATGCATGCATATATGGATGCTTCTGTCTGTCTTCATCATTTTTGTGTGCATTTCAATCTGTTTTCAGAGAGCTTGTGGATGCATACCCAAACTTAGCAAACAGATCAGTACCTCTGGAAACTGAGGACAGTGTTGTGTGATGCTGCTAACATAGGGGAAAAAAAGAAGAAAAAGCTGAAATGCATTTAATGACAATTTATAACATTGTGATCTCATCTACAGACTTTGTTTGTTATTGTCTGGCTTCAGAACTTGAAAGAGAACTCTGAACTCTGCACTGTCCTCTAATGGATGCATTGCCTCACAACTATGCCAACGTATGGGGCACATGAGGTTATGTGGCCTGTAACGTCTGACAGTGTTTGACATGACTATGCCTATTTATGTTATGTAAAAGGACCATCAAGGAGCCTTAACACAGCTGGGATGACTATTGTCCCAGATGTATGTTAAAGAAGCAAACACCTTGTTTCTCCAGGCTAGTGAACTGCTGGATTAGATGTTCCCTCTGCTGTCTTTGGCAAGGAGTTGCTGGCATTAGCACTAGAGAGGCTATCAACTAGCTAATTTGGTGATCCATTAAAAGTTGCCTTTAACAGTTTGGATAGACCATTAGTATGGTATTCAATTACCTGCAGCAAAGTTCTCCATTTAACTTTCTTATATTACTAAACACAGAGAAGAGCACTTTTGTCGCTTTAGTGACTTTCTTGTTTAGAGCATGGATCAGTTGCAACACCAGGATTTGATTATAGGATGGCAGTAGTAAATTCAGATAGGCCTCAGATTTTAAGGTTTTTACTATTCATAATTGTGGCGTATGCTGATTTAAATAAGGGAAATTATTTCATATTTTCCCATTTACATGAACACTTTATAAGTTTCACACAAGCATCAAACTCTGATAGTGAAATTGAAGCCTATGCGGAAGTGCTAAAAACTCCAGTTCACTTATCATTTGCTAGGGGCTAACTCCAAAAGGGTGTCAATCCCCTTAGACTCCTATGTCAAAAAATGCATATCTCACAAAAAATAAACATGTTTACAGACTGGAACAAAAAAAAAAAATTAGAAAATAAAATGATCGGAAATATTCAAACAAACCTAACCCAGGACCAACTACCTGTACAGTAATGGCTACAATATGAATTAATACTAATTACAAACAGGTACAGAAGCAATACCTGACCATGTCATTCAGAACAGGTCATTCTGAATGTGCAAGTGGGAGTGAGAAGTGTGTGTGCATGTCTGGGTGTGTGTTGGGGTGGAGGGAGGAGTAGGTGTAGGGGTGTGGTTTCTATTTATATCTTAAACAGTTTCCCAACATTTTTTGGAAAGTTGCTGTAGCCAGTCACTGGAAGAGGAACCATTTATCTCCAATTCTGTCCATTCATGGAGTCATTTGGAGTAAGTTAATGTTTTCTAATTGCCTTAAATTGGGTCAGACTAACTCACTAAGGCCACAGGCCATTTTCTGTTGACCAATTGCAGTCATTCATTGCCCCCCCCCCCCCCCCCCCCCCCTCCCCCCGCACGCACACACACACACAAAAAGTTAAGAGGTCAGAACAAGAGTCAGGAAGTGCGTATCACCAGAGGAGTTAAATTGATTGAACTGATAAATCCCTGCACCTATTTGCGTCAGTTCTTTGTTTGTGAGTTTTGAACATGCTGCTACAAAAAATGAAAATAATAAGATAAGGGAGTAAAAAATAAAAAACAGCAAGTGATAGCAGGAATCCTATGGAATGATAGCAGTGCCACAGTAAAGAATAAATCTGGAAAAGAATGAAAAAATAACTGAGGGAATATAAAGACAAATATAAAAAACAAATGAAAATATTATTAGCTTTGTGTAATACAGTGAAATGACACAGGGAATAAGTATTGAACTGAAATGTACTGTTTATAATATTTCGTGCAAAAGCCTGTGTTGGTGATTGCAGCCTCATGACACCTCCTGTATGGAAAAACCAGTGGAATACATTGCTCAGGTGGGATTTTGGCCCATTCTCCCTCACAAACAGCTTTCAAATCTTCAAAGTTCTGGGAGTCCCTTCTATGAACTTGGATTTTCAGTTCTTTCCAAAGATTTTCAAAGATTCAAGTAGGTTGACTGGGCCATTCTAGCAGCTTTATTTTCTTTTTTTCTTCAAGCAGTTAAGTGCTTCCTTGGCTGTGTGCTTGGGGTGGTTGCAAAGGTTGCGCTAGACTTTTTCGTTGTCCGTCATTTTGACTGACACGGTCATAAAAATGCAGTCATAATCTATTTCTTTCCCGTCACTTTAATTAAAATATATACATATAATAATGACATATTCGGTAGCATTTTTCCATTAAATGCTTGGTTGCTTAGTTGGTGCCGAAGACTGATTACTTTTTTGTCCCTCATCTTCCACTGCATCAGTCTTCCTTTTTTCACCTCTTTTGTCAACACTATCTCCATTATTGGGCTTTTTGAAGAAGCTTCGGACACTCAGCTGCCATGACATTTTTCCGAGTGAACCCAACAGGCCATGCATCAAGAGAGACAATATGCTAACTCGCCATCTAGTGGTCAGGAGTGTAAATTGCAATCTGTCAAAATGACTGTTGACCTTCAGATTTTTCTGTCACCGTTTAAAAAAACGGTCAATGACGGAAAATATTCGGTTAACGCGACCCCTGGGTGGTTGTCCTGCTGAAAGATAGCCTATTTTCATCCTCAGCAGCTGGCAGCATTTTCTGGTCCAGAATGTCTCTCTACTTTTCTCCATTCATTCTTCCCTCAGTGATATAAAGTCTGCTAGTACCACATGCTGAAAACCAGCCCCCATCTGGATGTTCCCACCTCCAAACTTCACTGTTGCTATGGTGTTTTTGGGCTCAAGTGTAGTGCCATTTCTCCTCCAAACATGTGTCTTATGACATCCGAAGAGTTCAGTTTTGGTCTCCTCTGACCAGATTATGTTTTCCAGAATGTCATGGGTTTGTCCAGATGTTGTGCTGCAAACTTCAAACGAGCATCGGCATACTTTTTCTTCAGAAATGGAGTCTTGCGTTGTGTGCATGCATGAAGGCCATGGGGGTTGAGTGCATTACTTCTTGTTTTCTCTGAAACAATTGTACCTGCTGATTCCAGGTCTTTCTGAAGCTCTCCACAAGTGGTCCTGGGCTGACTTCTCTGTCTGAAATCTTGCTAGCAGCACCTGGCTGTGGCCAGTTTATGACGATGCCGTGTTCTTTCCACTTCCAGCTGATTGCCACAATGGTGTTCACTGGAACTTTCAGAAGTTTATAAATGCACCTGGAACCAATGCCTTCAGTGTGTTTGCAATAATAAGGTTGCGTTGGTCTTTAGACAGCTCTTTGCTGTTACCCATCATGGAATGCTTCTTGTTTGACACCATGGTGATGAGAAACCTTTTTAAAGGCTTCAATTACGACTAAACCAGCTGATATTACTTTGCACTGACAGAGGACAGGATTACTTTCTAAATACTTACAGACTCCAGCTGCTTTCTTGGCTTTCCAGATCTTTTTGCCCTCCATTTCTTCATGTGTTCAATACTTATTCCCTGTGTCATTTCCTTATATTACACATAACTAAATTTACAGACATAAATGTTCGGATTTCTTTGTATGTCTGCATTACGTGGGTTGTTGTCGACATCTGGTGAAGATTTTATGTCAATAGCCATATATTTTTTGAGAAAAGTTGATGTGTTCAATAATTTTTTAAAAAATTAGAATATCCTGAAAAAGTTCATGTATTTCCATAATTCAACTTAAAAGGTGCAAATTATTTCATTTCATTTCATTTTTTATTTCATTCCGTACATGACCAAACAAGAAACATTACCAAAACAATATAATAAATGCACCAAAAATAACAATAAATACAATAGATAATGATAATAATGATAAAAAGAATACAAATAAAAAAAGAAAATAGATAAGTAAAGAAATCAAAAATAATGTACATTTATCAGTTTCATGTACGAAAAGGAGTAGGAAGAAGTACAAAAACTTATTCAATCCCACCCTTTTTCAAAAAAGAAAAAATAAACAGCCATATACATAGATCACAGTCTTCTGCTTCATGATTATTTGCCAATTAAAATGACCAAAATCTAAATAAAACTGAAAAATATATGCATGTGTCTATACATAAATGTATCTTTGTGCAGTCAGCTTGTAAACACACAGCTATCCACGAATACACACTTACACATTTTGCATGCATACACCTACAAACCACTTCTTACATGCCTATCCACCTTATTCTCTCCTGTACCTTATAAAAATCAATTGTTTATATAGTTTTTTAAAGTGATGAATATTCTTACTTTCTTTTAACTCTGTATTCAGACTATTCCACAATTTTGTTCCACATACAGAAATACAAAAACCCTTTCTTCATGTTCGCACCATATAATTTTAAATTCCAAAATATTTTTTGTATTGTATTTTTTTTCTTTAAAAGTAAATAGTCTCTGTACATTTAGAGGTAATAAATTGCTTTTTGCCTTAAATAAAATTTGTGCTGTCTGGAAATCTACCAGATCTATAAATTTAATCAAATTTGCCTGCAAAAATAAAGGATTTGTATGATCCCTATATCCTACCCCATGTAAAATTCTTATTGCCTTCTTTTGTAGTATGTAAATTGGTTGAATTGTAGAAAAATAATTATTTCCCCAGACTTCAACACAATATGTAAGATATGGAAGGATTAAAGAGCAATACAATATACGAAGTGAGTAATAATCCAGGACCAGTTTGGTTCTCTGTAACAAGGCTATACTTCTTGACAGTTTGGCTTGAATATATTTAACATGTGATTTCCAATTAACTTGCTCATCAATAATTACCCCTAAGAATTTTGTTTCCTTTACTCTTTCAATACTTGTTGCATTCAACTCAATTTGCACCTGCACATCATTCTTGCTATTACCAAAAATTATAAATTTTGTTTTACTCACGTTCAAAGACAACTTGTTCACATCGAACCATTGTTTAACTTTTTCAAGCTCAGTTTTAATTTCTTCAATTAAATCATTCAAATTAGATCCAGAAAAGAAAACACTGGTATCATCAGCAAACAAAACAAATTTTGCAACCTTTGACACCTTACATATCTCATTAATATACAGAATAAACAATTTGGGGCCCAGAACTGACCCCTGTGGAACTCCACAGGTAATGTCTAACCTCGAGGAACAACTGTCCCCAATTTTAACATATTGTTTTCTCTTCGCTAAATAACTCCGAACCCAGTCTAATGCCTTACCCCTTATCCCATACTTCTCCAGTTTATCACACAGAATAGAATGATCAATGGTGTCAAACGCCTTCTTTAAATCTAAGAATATTCCCACCGTATGCTGTTTTTGCTCTAGTGCATTTGTAATATTTTCTATAGCATTAATAAGTACAATTTACAAATTGTATAGACAAATAATATGTGAATCAATATATTTCAAGCTTTTATTTGTTTGGATGTTCCTGACTAGAAGTTGCAGCTTAAAGGGACTTGAGGCAAGATTAAGAAACGAAACTCGCGACTGCCGCGATTGGCGCTTCAGGTAACTGCAGCCACGAGCCAAGCCGTCACGGGAGCGTGC
This sequence comes from Atherinomorus stipes, assembly GCA_023101725.1. NCBI lineage: Eukaryota > Metazoa > Chordata > Actinopteri > Atheriniformes > Atherinidae > Atherinomorus > Atherinomorus stipes. The sequence continues at coordinate 36,628 of JALJCO010008957.1, forward strand.
ACAAACTGAAGCTATGATGCTGTTTACTCACCTTTCTCTCCGTAGTTATACTTTGTAGTGGTCTTTCAGTTGATCTGGATCGTTTGCTGACGGCAGAATAATCCATAACAATCGCTTACAGTGTTTGAATTTACCGCAACCGGCTTCGTCCTATATCAAAACAGCGGATGTAGCGTCATGTGACGTCACGTCCACATTGCAGAGCTGAAAAAACTATAATGTTGTTTACTAAGCTTTTTCTTCGTAGTTACAATTTTTAGTGGTCTTTCAGTTTATCTAGATCGTATTCTGACGGCAGAATAATCCATAACTATCGCTTACAGTGTTTTTATTTAACGAGACCGTCTTTTTCCTGCATCAAAACTGCGGATATAGGTCATTTGACGTCACGTCCACAGGGCAGCGCGGGAAATTCGGACACCGAATTGCAGCGCATTTTGCAGCACACAGCCTGTTCAAGGCAACAGAGAGAAACATGGGTGGAAACGTTATTTTTGGTATTTAGCGCTTCATCACCCATTAGTATGAAAAAAAGGGACATTCATGTTTGTTTTTTTTCAAATTCCTGCCTCAAGTCCCTTTAAGAAAACCTCAAATTCAAAAACTCTAAACCTGAGTCTCATTTTTGTGTCACACATATCTCATAGTTGTCTAGAAGAAGTAAATGAAACATTTTGGAGATCTCATTTCAGATTTTCCTTTCCTCTGGGACATGTTATGGTGGATGCAGGAGAGAAAAACCTTCACATCTACTCAATAAAATGTAAGTAAGACGTTTTTACCCTACAAAAATTAAATGTGACTCAAGTAGTATGCCTAACTTCATGCAATTTAGTTACTAACACACGTTGTGTCGCGTCATGCTGCTGACAGGAACAAAGAAAGTAACGTGAGAGGAGGAGGGGGAGAGAAAGCTGCAAAACCAGTATTTCGATAAGAATGATGTTTAGCCTATTTCTTTGTGTGAGTGACTGCATTTGACATTACTTTGTTCATCATGCTCGTGTTTTATACGGAATATAGGCTACAGGCTGTTGGACTCAGGCTACACATGTTTAGCAGATAGCCTACTTTTAAGTTAAATGAATAGTTCACCCACAGAATGATGTACCTTTATTTTCCACTTACCCTCATGGTGAGCAAGACTCTGGAGCACTTTTTCAATATCTCAAATGCAGCCGGAGATCAGGAAGGCTTCTTGTTTTCCCCCAACTTTCATATAATTGAGTTTGATTGTCTGAGCCAAAAAAGGTCCATAAAAGTCCACAAAAACTGGTCAATATTCCTCCATACTGCTTGTCCAATGTAATCCAAGTGTCCTGAGTGGGTAGCATCCAGAATGTACTCGTAACGACATCATTTAGTATATTTTTAGAGCCTAAACAGTGGTACACCTTACTTTCGCGAAGCGCATATGTGCGTTCAGGAAACTAAGGAAGCCTCAGCGTTCAGAGCCTACTCTGCCGATGATACAAGCGTAGAAGAAGAAATCTGCTGTTTACATTGTGCTAAGAGCGACAGAGCTGCAGACAAACTGGGACAAACACAGAAGGGGTTGGATATTGATTTAAAACAAAGAAAGAAAGAAAAAGAGAACGCGCAATCTCGTCTGCCGCGCCTTCCGTAGGTTCATGAACGTGCATCGGCGTGCTCGCAGGAGATGCGATGTAGAACTGTTAAGGCTCTAAAAATATACCAAATGGCGTAGTTTCGAGTAAATTCTGGATGCTACCCACTCAGGACACTTGGATTACATTGGACAAGCACTATGGAGGAATATTGAGTGGAAACGAGAAGCCTTCCTGATCGCCAGCTGCATTTGAGATATTAAAAAAGTGCTCCAGAGTCTTGCTCACCATGAGGGTAAGTGGAAAATAAAGCTACATCATTCTGTGGGTGTACTATTCCTTTAAGCTAGCACGAATGTCGTGTATGTTTTACTGTTGAACTGATTCATCCTCATTCTGCAGGAGCAGAGGAAAAATGCAGGCAGCGAGGAAGAGGGCACAGTAATTGTCACCACACATCTGTGAAGACGATTTTAGGGTAAAATAAATAAATATTATCAGTAACATTTAGATTGCTGGCCATGCTATCCTTTTTTGTGAGATTTCTAAGTTTCACATAGAGGAGATTCAGCACAACCTGTGCACTACCTAAGCAGCTCGGTTTCCTCATGTAAGCTAAGGTTTACTATTCTTGCTGCACTAACTTATAGTGAAATACTGGTCTTTACATTATGATGCCAATGATGGCACAGTCAAATATGGTTATTTAAGCTGTGCCTGTTGTATTTGTGTTGTTGTTGTTTTTAGGGATGCACGATATAGGAATTTTGGCTGATATCTGAATATTTTAAAGCTCGTGGCGGATAACGGATATTGATACCAATATTAAAGCTGAAAAATAAATTATGTAATATTCATTCCTTGTGCAAAATTAGAAAAAATACCTCAACTTGTGTAATGTATAACAAGCCAAACTTTTGTTGTTCAAACAAAACTTATAGGATATATGCATTATATGCAAGAACGACCTGGATTTTCTTCTCTCTGAGGAAAAAAAAAAAAAAAAAAGATACCCAAGAGCAGGGGATATTTGGTTATTTACACAAATGACCGTGTATAAACTCTGTTCATACAGATCATCCTAAAAGAAACTGTCTTCAGAAGTTTTAAATTTTGTTAAAAAAAAGAAGTTTTTGTTTTTTTAGACTTTAGAAACAACGGCCTGATCAGTTAAATGACAGTTAAATATTGGTGGGATGGCCGATGTCCAATACTCAGTTTTAAGGCCGATATAGGCCGATACCAGTAGGGGGCCAATTATATCGTGCATCCCTAGTTGTTATTGTTTTTTTTTTCTCTCTCTTTTCGTTCTTCCTAGTCCAGAGGTGTACTGATGCAAACAGTGTGCCCATGAGAGTAAAACTACAGTAGGATTTACTTGTCATATGAAACTTTTAGATTAATTTATTATTATTATTATTATTATTATTATAAGAAAAAAAACATTATTAATATTTTTTTTTCCCTCCCCTTCTTCTGGGCTGCGTGGTGGCTAGCACCGCAGCCTCACAGTAAGAAGGTCGCTAGTTTGATTCCCGGCTAGGGAGGGGGTTCGAACAATTCCAACAGTGGCCTTCCTGTGTGGAGTTGCATGTTCTCCCCGTGTATGCGTGGGTTCTCTCCGGGTACTCCGGCTTCCTCCCACAGTCCAAAGACATGCATGTTAGGATAATTGATCACTCTAAATTGTCCCTAGGTGTGAATGTGAGTGTGAATGGTTGTCTGCCTCTCTGTGTTGGCCCTGCGACAGACTGGCAACCTGCCCAGGGTGTACCCCACCTCTCGCCTGATAATAGCTGGGATGGGCTCCAGCAACCCCCACGACCCTAAACTGGATTAGAGGTACAGAAAATGACTGACTGACTGATTTTTTTTTTTCTGTGTCTTAGGTGTTCTCAACAGCAGTTGAGATTGAGAGAACAATGCGGCTTCCTGGGTCTCATCATCTCAGGTAGAGTATTATTTTAGTCTGTTGCAATAGACCGTTTGTATGTACTGTAAATGAAACATCAGTTTTGTTAAAAAGTTGTGGAGAGGAGAGGAGGAGGGAATAGAGAAAGGAGAGGAGTGGGCTCCATATAACCATAAATCTTATCTGTCATAAACAAGAGATCACAGGTTTTGGGGTGTGTTTGTGTCATGGACTCACAGTGCCACCAAGATGAGAATTTTTAAAAAAATTTTTTTCATGAGAGCTGTGACACCCAAGACAGAGGCTCTGATCATGCAGGTTTAGTTTTTAGCAGCAATGTGGAAGGAGAGGATCCTCCATTCTCCCTGTAGCAAGCGACAAGTCAAAACTCACTATTAGTCCAAAGTTGTTTCATGATTCTTCTCTAAATTACCTTGCACATCTGCAATCAAAACGATTACTGGTTTTGCAGTTTTGCATATTTGGAAAACTGATGATCTTGTCACCACAATTTGATGGGTTGTAGTGTCTCATGTAAACAAAATATTTCATTAAGTGTCCTTTTCTCTGATTTTGTGACTTCAGATGCTTCGTTGTGATCAACCCAACATCTGGCACCAAGACAATCAAGTGGATCGATCCAAGAAGCAGGAAGGCAAACGAGAAGAGGAACAACATGGTCAGCCCTCATGCACCTGCACTTCTTAGATTAATGGACTTTGAATGGCTTTGAGCCTGTCACAAAAGAAAGAGTAGTGTCATACTGTATTTCATTACCAAAAGTAGTTCCAAAATGTGGTAGGTTTTTGCCTGTTGCACGTTTGACTGCGTTACTACACATGACAATAAGTTAATGTACAATGAGTGGCTGCAATAGTCTTGTGCAGTCTGTCTCGTTTTTATGCCAGTTTGAGGTTGTTTAAAATATAAATATGTTGAGGTCACCTAAACTTGAATACATTTCACACATATCTAATATATTAACTCTTAATAAAAAGTTTTGTTTTGCAGCACTGACTCTTGTTTTATTAAACAGCAGAACATAATCTAATGTGTTGATACATTTTGGATTCAAAGCAATCACAGTGCTTAACTTGCTAAACAAAGATCAACTACAAAATCATAGTACAATAAAATATTGTATTATGAAAATACAGCTATTTATTGGCAAATTTAGTTGCCAGGTATCACATGTAATTTGAATGTGATACAAGATAATGTTGTAAACTAAAATACAATTAAATGTTGTTTCTAGTATAGAATAGCAATAAATTACTGTAATTTATATACGACAAAAACCTTTAAACAGTATCCAGTTCAATATTGTAAATATTTTTACAGTAATTGACAACAATTTTACAGCACTTTATTGGCAACTTTTTTGCCTGTTATTTACTGTAAATTCTACAGGAAATTTGTTACAGTGCAGGCTGTGATCAGCCCTCTGGCTTGTACACCGTTTTCTTCCACACTTCTTCCTTCCACTTCACTGTCCATTAATGTGCTTTGAGACAGCACTCTGAGAACATCCAGCTTCTTTTGCTATCACTTTTTGTGTCTTTCCCACCTTGTGCAGGGAGTCAGTGATGGTTTTCTGCACAACAGTCAGATCAGCAGTCTTCCCCATGGTTGTGAATTCTTCTAAACCAGGACAGAGACTTTTTAAAGGCGCAGGGCATTTTTGCAAATGTTTTGGATTACTTATCTGATTGGACTGTGACACTCTGAGCCCACAATACTGGAGCTTTTCACAGTATTCTACCTTTTTGAGTTTTTGATTTAGAGGTTTTCTTAAGCTGCAACTTCTAATCAGCAACATCCAAACAAATAAAAGCTTGAAATCTATTGATTCACATATCATTTTTCTATAAAATATGTAAATTGCACCTTTTAAGTTGAATTATGGAAATGCGTGAATTGTGTGCGTACATATATATATATATATATATATATATATATATATATATATATATATATATATATATGTATATATATACATGTGTGTGTGTGTGTGTGTTTGATCTGGTATGATGACACATGAAGGATGTTTTCTTTATTCTATTTTCATTTTTGAAAACTTTTGATTCAGGTTTTCAGTTGATTAGACAGATGTTATAAGAATATTTTCATTGCCAATCTCTATGTGAAGCTAAAAATTACTATTTTCTGAACATCAACTTCAAATCCCTGAATGATTTTGAATACAGTGTGTATTACTGGCTTTGGTTGTATCACCATCTACTGGGAATGCATGAGATTACAGCTGTACCAACTTGTACTTCCCTTTACACTTCCCTTTTTTTCCAGCACCTTGAGTTTAAAGATATTATAAAATGCAGACCTGCCTGACTCAAAAATATTGTTGATGTGTAATTGAGCTCCAGGTGTGCTTTATTTACCTCAGTTTTAATAGCACAAGTATATAAAAACTCTGCCATAGTATAAAAAGTTATATTGCCAAAAGTGGGTAAAATCTCTGTTCTCACTATAGAGGATGTTAGTGAGGCTTTTATAGTCTGGAATTAGAACAATGGATGTTTCTGTGCATATATTCTTTTACTGATTTAGCATGTACATTGAGATAATTCCAGCAAAACTTGCAACTTGTTTTTACAACTTTAACGTGATTGTTATTTGTTCAAGAGTTACACTTTGTTACTTGATGTGTGGCAGTGTGGACATAAAAGTTTGTTTAGATCAGCACAAAGGCATTTCACTTTGTAACTGTGCTTTATACAGGTGTTGCCATTTTCAGAATAGGAAAGTAACCTTTATAAGTCTTGTTCAGAGTGATCCTCCATGGTCTCATAAACACACAACTACTTGCTGTTACCATGGCTCATCCTCTTTCTGATCTACTTGAAAACCCTATGACCTTTAAGTCAGAACCACCATTAAATTGTTCAGTTTGCTCCAAATTATGACAATCTTTCTTAAAATGCCACATTTGGACTGTTTACTACTGCCAGTGGTAAGAAAAGTATTTCACACATCATTCAAAGTCCAGAGAATATGCAGTAGGTGCACAAGTATCCTTAAAATGATTTGTTCTACTTAGAAAATCCAAACAAATTTCAGTTTGCATTGTTTTTTTTTTTTTTTAACCTTTAAAACCTTAAGCCTGGACTACAATGTGAGATTAACATACCCTGGATATCTCTTCATTGCCTGGTTTGAATTACCCAGACATTCTCAATCATGATAAGATGGACTATTGCACAAAACTAAGGTCGTTTTTACACAGGATCCATTTAGGTCAACCTAACTGGGTTTTGGTACCAAACACGGTGCGACTGGGTCTGTGCGAACATGCCACTCGCGCTCGTAGTCAACCTAACTCGCCCGCTCTTACCTTGCGTACACACCAAACGAGATTTGGGTGTCAAAATTGCGCCTGACGCCCGAAGTTGGATGCTTTAAAACTAAAAAGATAGACGTTAGATTTATAGCATTTTGACTCCCCCGATGAGGAGTGAGGGGTGATCAGCCGAGGAACGGTCTACAGGGAGGAGGAGGAGCTTTTCTTTTTTCTTTTTTCTGTCTCCAGACTGACTGAAAAATGAAAGAAGAAGTGGAGAGAGGGGATAGAAAAAAAGGAAGAAAAAAATGAAGGAGGGTATGTGTACGTAAGTTCTGTTTCATGTATGAATGAAGATTTAAGAATTGTAGATGTTATGAGATTATTAGATGATTCATGTGCTGGGGGGGGGGGTGGGGCGAGTGGAGCGGTCTGAACTAAACCAGCTGATCTTCATATGGTGCGAGCTGAAGAGGGATGAAAATCCTAGTCGAAAAAAACGCCATGAAATTGAGGTTAATAAACCGGGGAAAAACAGGGAACAGATAAACATCCTAGTTTATCATAGACTGTGTGAAAAGAGAGAGGAAGTTGAGTTTGTTTGTATTTTCGGTAATATTCGTGTTTATAAAAAAAGTGTGTGTTGATGATAATACTCTGCGCCTAGTGACGACGTTAAGCTTCAAGAAGACGAAGTCATTTTCTTCTCCGCGCAGGCGGCCGCAACGGCGGTAAAACCCGAAATCACTGAAAAAAACCTAGAACCCGCTGAAAAACCGGGCTCACGCGCTGGACGCGCCGCGCGCAACTTGGAAATGCCCCGGAGGGTCGCAACTCCCCTGGCGCGGAGGCGAAAACCTTGACGCCCAAAACGCGAACATCGTGGACGCAAAATGGGTTAGGGGGGGACCGGGGGGGAGGGGGGTTCGGAGCGGCTTGCGTCAAGATGAAATGTGGTGCGAGTGATGCGTGAATGCGCACCAACTTTAGCTCGGCCTAAATCCCAGATACTCCGCCCTTTTGAACTAAACAGGTATCTGTAGGCACTGTCCTATTGGGATATCCTTATTGACAGTGTTATATTACAAATAACAGGGTTACGGCATGCCTAACTGTAACGTTTAGTATAATCTTGTGTCTGCTAGCTACTAATGTTTTTTAACGGGCTGTTCACAAGCACTGGACAAATTTCAAACGAGGGCTTAGCAGGCTAAGTGTTAATGCTCATGTTTCCAACTCACCGGTACCCGGCTGTTCGCTGATAATATCTGCGTATGGTCTGGACTTCGCAGTTCAGCAGAATCAGTCTGTGTCTTGCTCTGGTTTGTCTGGAAATTCGCTGACTCCAGTACATGACAACATTGTTTTTCACCGTTGAAAACGAGGCCGTGTCTCGTTCAACTCGCTCTATCATTCATGTGTGTTTTGTTTACAACACGGCCACGCTATACAGCTGGAACGCGTCTACTTCCGTCTGGTTGCCATGGATACACAATGCTGCAGTCTGTAGAGTGACTGCTGGGCACGGGGATTAAAAGGCATATGTGAAACGAACTGTATCAGTTGAAACTTGAAATATTGTAACCCTTTCACTGTTGTGACAGCGTCTGGCTCGACCCAAATATGTGTGCAAACGACCTAAGATAAAGGATTAAAGCAACCCTTACCGATTTTGAATTTTTACAATATTTTTCAAAAAGGAAAAAATGTGGGGAAAGAGGTAATGGAACTTTAAAATAAAAGACAGACCAATAATTAATAAAAATAAAATATTATTCTAATTTAAAAATATTAAAAAAACCCAAAAAAACTTTAAAAGGGGGGCACCTCCAAGGATTGTCCAAAGGACCTGCCGTAAGACTTTTGTTTCTAAGGGGGGGGGGGGGGGAGAAGGGGGGGTGTCTTGAGGGGGGTTTTGAGGGGCTTAGGGGGGAGGGGGGGGGAATGTTAAAAAAATAATAATGCTGCTTTTGGAATTGGAAAACGGGAAAGGGTGAATTAAGAGGAGAAAAGTTTGTCATCCTGGATCAACTTATCTGTGATCCGACTGCTCAAAAGTGGGATGGTGAATAGTTGGATATATTATATATGGCATAAGTTACCATAGAAATTCATTCTATGGAGCTAGCATGCTCCAGAGAAGGACAGGTTCCAGGATCTATTTAATCTAATCCCTTCTTACAGTTAACAGTCACCAACTAATATTCGTTGGTTTCCAGGCCTTTGGCCACACCCCCTCAGTGAAGAATGGCAACATGGCAAGGGAGCGCAAAGGATTGGGAAGTTGTAGCAGAGGATCCTGGAAACGGTCTTGTCTACACTTCAGACTAGTTTGTGGCAGTAAAGCACCAATTTGTTTTTGTCAACCACAAAAACTTTAAGAACAAGCAGAAGAAAAAAGAGAGAAGCAGAAGAAGAGAAAGAATTGTGGACACCAAGGCTGAATCCCAAATCACCCCCTACACACTACCCCTTCACTATTGAGTGGCGCTTCCAATGAAGTCACAGCTGTGGAGGGCGCTTTGATTGAAGGTGGAGGGTATAGATGAGAATGGGACGCCCTCTTCCCTCCCCTGGAAGAGGAAATTGCCGTGACAACACACAAACCCCCAAGCAAAACTCATGTGTGAAGAACTGTTTTATTCTAAATAAATAAATAAAAAAAATAATAATAATAATACATGAGTGCCAGTTATTATTACCACACGATTTTTTTTTACACTGCGTCTTTGTGTTGCCACTGTGATGACTGCTTTTCTTTTCAAGTGGGGAGAAGAGTGCATCCCATTTCCATCCCATTACCCTCCACCTCCAATTGAATTGCCTCCACAGTTGCAAGTGTGACTTCATTGGGAGAAACACTTGGTAGTGAAGGGGTAGTGTGTAAGGGGCGCTTTGGCATTGGGCGAAATTGTTGGCAAACAGTCTGTTCTTCTTGCCAACATACAGTTGGCAAACAGACAGAGCTCACCACCATGGGGTTGGGCTCTGCCACCCCATAGCTTAGCTTAGCCAAACAAATTGGTCAAACAAATAAATGATTGAACTCAAACTGACAGTAGCACCACAAATCATTTTCACCTGCTCAGTGTACATGGTTTTATTATGATCGCCAAGATGCTCAACAAATCAGAACGCAACATTACCTTCATCATTCTGCTGGCCCCGCTTTCTTTAACACTTTTAGCATTTACTACAGGCATTAATGGCACAATGTTTAGGGGCCGATTTATTTTGTGCGTTGGGTCCAAGCAATCATGTGCCCACTCTCGTGGGATTGATGATAAAGTTGGTCACATACACTTTGTCGGGTTAGGAATATGCATTATTCAGTGTAAAACAAACTTTGTTCTTGCAGCCCCAAGAACAAGAACAATGTTCTTGCTTCTCATGGAAACTGTTGGAAGCTTTATTTAGAACCTGTTCTGGAGCAGGTTAGCCATTCAGCATAACTTACCATGATGCTTTACTCCAGTAAGAAGTGAACCAGCATCATAGTATCTTCATTTATTCTTCGTCAGTAACACGGACACTAATATTTACACATCTAAGCAAATCTCACAAGTGTTCCCTTAATTAAGATTCCAAAAGTTCCAAAGATTCAAACCTTGTAGTTGTAGAGATATATCATATCATTTTATTATGTATCTGGTATGTGCAATCTCTGAATAGTGGCCTAAAAGGTAGGCACGTACCTAGGCAAGGCATACGTAGGCACATACGACACTGATAGGCAAGGCAAGGCAAGTTTATCTGTATAGCCCATTTAATGTAGAGAACAATTCAAAGTGCTTTACATAAAACATTATAAGCAAAAGGGGGAAAAAAAGAAGATAGAAACAGACTGAAGGAGAGTGGCCATCTGCTGTGACCTGTTCAGTCTGAATGAACCAGTTCAGCTTTCAATCTTTCTGGGAAAACATAACTTGAGAGAAATATAAACAACAAGCATTACAAATGGTCGGGCCAGAAACCATAGCTCAGTTCCAGATACAGGGGTACCTGTAGGGAAGTATATGGAGAGAAGAAATGTCAACTGTAGGAGGAAAACCTGAAATTTCATGGGATAGATGCATGAAGAGTGACAGAGAGTTAAGGAGAGGCACTCAGTGCGTCACAGGATGTCGCCCATCAGTCGGGGCCTGTAACAGCATAACTAAAGGATAGTTCAGGGTCACCTGAGGCGGCGCTGAAATCTCATGTGAACTCTTGGGAGGCTAGGAAGAGATGTCTACTCTTGTTGTAGACGAATGGCAGCACATTTTCCACTCTGACATTTTTCCTGTGACTTTTCACAAAGTTATCAGAGCACCAAGGTACCACCAGCTATATTGATGGAAGCTGATGGAAGCTGTTACAGTAGCACATGTTGGTCACTTGTTTGCACACACGTCACGGGTTGCTGTGTGAAAGCCTTTTGTTTGGAGCATCACAAGTGTTCATGGTTCATCAAAGCCTGGAATTTAAGCCATGATCCATTCTTTTCACATGTTTCATTGGTCACTGTCCACCAGAGCTGTCTAATTGTTTGTAAATCCTAAGGAACAATTTATAATGTAATCTTTCAAGGTAATATAATAAAGAAAAGGTTTGCTTTATTTCATCCAATGAAGAAAAACAGGTTTTGTTTAAGTGAATGCAGCATTTGAAAAATCTAATGTCTTACGAGCTGTAGAGTAAATGTAGAATAAATTTCCTTTTTAACAGCAACACAATGACACCAAGGACAACTTTTTTTACAATATGAAAGAAAAAGACCCACTGCTTTGGATTTATAACGTGAAGTACACACTACAGATCCCTTATGTAATGTGAACTTAGATGCCCAATGTGTAAAGAATCCTTTCAGTTCAAGCAGGACCATTTCGAATCCCTTTAGACACCTGTTCTATGGACTCTTGACAGCAACTTTGTGTAAAAAAATTTACACGAAAGCACTAAAAAGTCAAGCAGGAGCCGGCCATTAAAGGAACAAAATGCATTAAGTAAATTGAGATGTTTTAATTCATCAGAGTATTTCAATCAGACAGTTTGATGTTCCCTGCTGAGTGTGACGTCTGTTATTGCTGTGGTCTTTGGACATGGACACTACAGAAGTGTAAAGGAACATAAAACATTATTTATAGTGTCAAACAATTGGCAAAAAACCCAAAAACATGACCATGGATTTCTTTGTGTTGATAATATAGGTGCTTGCAAGCAAATAAACTGGACCACATAAATGACAAAACAGTGAACACCTTCACTGTTTAGAGAGGTAGCTCAGACATTCATCCTCAGCATGCAGTCACCAGCTGTTGCCTCTTTTGAGTTGACTCTGCATGGTGTAGTGGACTGAGTAAAAAAAAAAAAAAGAAACCTTCTGGATTTACCTTATCAAATAAGTATGAGCTTCCTATTGGATAATTTCTGCATGGGCAATTATCTTTCAACTGGCAACAAGTTTTTTACTGTAACCAGTAAACCTGTTTTAAGAAGGGTCAAATCATTGGCATCATGCAGAGAAAACATTTAAGGGAGTACTACTGTAACATTCCCATACTGTATATCAGTGTTAGTAAAGCTTAAAGTACTGAACCACATGATGGTCCTCAAGTTTCAGACACACCAGCGGCAGCTCCATTATCATGTCAAGATGATCACTGAGAGTGGGAAAGTAGCTGAGCTCATGTAGACAGTTACATTATTTAGTTTACAATCATCTGTAGTGGATTCAACTGAAAGGATGTCAGTAACACATCAAGTAGCTTACAGTATGTTGTCTGCAATATGCAGGTTAAACTAATCCTGTACCTTGTTTGCTAATGTGGAGTCTGTCCTCTTTGACAAGGAGTAATGGGGCCCCACTGATAAACACTGATTATTTTGTTATTTTGCGAAAGGCAAAGATTTCTCGTGACTAATGAAGTACTGTATACATGTAAGTGTTGGTGCAGTAGTAGTAGTAGTTTTTGTCCGCTTTCAATTAGGGGCGGGGGGGTGCTGGAGCCTTCCCAGCATTATAGGCGAGAGGGGGGTACACCCTGGACAGGTCGCCAGTCTGTCGCAGGGTGTTGGTGCAGTAGTGATTAAAACTGTCCAATGCAGGATTACCCGAAGTAAACAATTACTTTACTTTCCACCACTTTTGTTGAAATAATCAGTTCTTTATTTCCTACCCCTTTCCAGGTATGTTCCCCTGCCCTATTGTCATCTTGGAATATGCCCATGTCATCAAGGAGGGAAAAAAAAAACATTGATAGAATAATCTGCTCATTAATTCATATTCAGGTGTCAGCTGACCTCACTCTTTGGGCACATAATGTTGCTGGGCCAAGACCTAAATCTAGACCTGATCAACTGTAGCAATCCCAGATCATAGCCTGCCCCCACAGGCTTGTACAGTAGACACTATACTACTGTATAGGCATGATGGGTGCATCACTTCATCTGCCTCCCTTCTTACCCTGATGGTCCCATCATTCTGGAATAGGGTAAATCTGGACTCATGAGACCACATGATATTCTTCCATTGCTCCAGAGTCCAGTCTTTATGCTCCCTAACAAACTGAAACCTTTTTCTCTGGTTAACCTCATGTATGGCAACACAGCTGCTCAGTCCCAATCCCTTCAGTTTCCTTCACATTGTTCATGTGTAACTGCTCTTACTTTTACCATCAAGCATATCCCTGAGTTATACTGTTATTTTTTCTTTCATCTAATTTCACCCTACATTTGAGTGATTGCCAATCACCACCATTCAGGATGATTTTCTGATCATATTTCTTCCTAGAAGACGATGATTCTCATGTTTCTGATTGGCAATCAGAAACTGAGAACCATCATTAAAGGTCATAAAAGGTCTCAGAATTCTATTCTATTCTATTCTTTCTATCCTATCCAGAGGTGGACATCTGGTCCAGAAAGTAAAAATCCTGTCCAGCAGTTGTTCCAACTAACCACTAAACCAGTTGAATTTAATTAGCACAGCTCCTCTGCAGGTACTGTAAATGAGCCCGTTAGTGAAAACACCTGTTCTAAATGTACAGACAAAACCGAAAACATGGCAGGAGTTTTACTTTTATGGCACTTTGACTTTCCACCTTTGATTGCATCTTATAGCTGTAGTTGTACTACGTAACATAGTACAGTAGGCTCATGCTTAAAGGGATATTGTGTAAGTTCTCCTGTGTTTTATTCACAAAAACTGATTATTTGGTTCAAAAGTGTTTTTCATTAATCAGTAATCACTCCCATCAACAAACTGAAGTGCTCCTCTAAGTTCTAAATTTGCCGTTCGTATCATTCATTTACACATCGAGTGGGGCGGCTCGGTGAAGGCTGTCATGTCGTATCGCCATGTTTTTGCGTTCGGGAGAAGCGTGACAGTAGGAAAACACAGAGTTTCTGCTTGGGCTCTTAAATGTGGGGTCCTAGGCTAATATTGGGCCCTTTGTTGTTTTCCTTTCCTGCTTCCACTGGGGTTCATTGTGAAAATATAATGTGCATTTCATTGTTACACAGATGACATCCAGATATATTTACCTTTGAAATCTGGCGGGGATCTAGGGAATTTTCTTAAGTGCTTGGGGGATGTCAAAACATGGCTGAAATTTAACTTTCTCTGCCTAAATGAGAATAAAACAGAAATCATTGTTTTTGGGAAACCTGATGTTCTGGCAGGTTGCAGCAGTGCAGTTGGTTCCCTGGACTCAAACTGCAGCTTTGTAAGGAATTTAGGGTTTATTTTTGATTGTAATTTTAAATTTGATAAACAAGTCAGTGCAGTAGTCCAGTCTAGCTTTCACCACTTGAGGCTTATTAGTAAAATCAAGCCTTATATACCTCTGAATGTCCTTGAAAGGGTCATTCACGTGTTTATCTTTTCTAGACTGGACTACTGCAACTCCCTCTATGGTGGGATTGATCAGTCTCTCCTCCGCCGTCTTCAGCTGGTCCAAAACGCAGCTGCCCGCTTGTTAACGGGGACAAGACGATGGGAGCACATCACCCCAGTACTGCGTTCGCTTCACTGGCTGCCCGTGTCTTTTAGAGTTGTCTTTAAAATTTTACTCCTGGCTTTTAAATGTTTGAATGGTTTAGCGCCTTCGTATCTCTCTGAGCTCCTGAATGTCCACCGTCCGTCTAGAGCTCTGAGATCGGAGGACCAGATGCTGCTGGTTGTTCCCCGGACTCGTCTTGTTACTCGAGGAGACCGAGCCTTTGCTGTTGTAGCCCCCAAGCTCTGGAATGGTCTCCCTCTTTCTGTGAGGTCTGCTAGCACCGTTAACGAATTTAAATCTTTTTTAAAAACTCATCTTTTTACTCTGGCTTTTGACTCCAGAGAGCTCCATCATTAAGCCAGAATCTGTATGTTGATTTTATTGTTTTCCACTTTTTTTTATTGGTGTTACTTTTTTTTTTATTGGTGTTATTATTGTGATTATTTTTATATGATTTTACTTTTTATTTTTACTCACCTGTACAGCACTTTGTTACCTTTGGTATTTAAAAGCGCTTTATAAATAAAGCTTTGATTGATTGATTGATTGAGAAACTCACCGGACACACCGGAGTTTTCAGCTCAGTTCGAGGTAATGCCTTTGAAAAGTCACCGCGCTGCAGTGGGGAGAGACTAGCGTCTCACTGATGCTGGGTTCACGTGCAGTCGGGCAGACGGCCGTTGGTAACAAACCAGATGTCATTTTAATCAATGAAGCCGAGCGAAAGACTGTAAAACATGGGTCAGGGAAAACAATACGATATCGCCATGACAACAAATCAGATGTGGACTGATGTCACTGTAACTGACGGACCACATCTTCACATAGAGGCTGGTGATAACTTTACATGCATCGGCTGTCGTCGGTCTGCCCGGTTTCACGCGAATGCAGCATGAAAAGTACGAGGGAGCTGCTCCCGATTACACAGTCACACCTTTAAGCCATTGATCTTTTTCTTTCTGCATGCTTTGGGCCTGCATTTGTTTGAGGATGTCTGTGGTTATGTTTTGTTGAGTTGTCAGGGACATCACCTCCAGTTTCCCTTCTGCAGCTTCCTTTGCGGTTTTGTCAGCAAAAGCGTTACCTAACGACACAGCGTCTTTGTTTTCTGTGTTCAGCGTACTTACAGATAGCTAGTTTGGCAGGAAGTCTGACAGCTTTTAATAGTTCTGTGAGAAGTGCAGCGTGAGTTACTGATTTACCCGTTGATGTTATCATGCCCCAATTTTGCCAGTATTGTGCAAAAGTATGTAGTGTAGCATATGCATATTGGCTATCTGTGTATACTGTTGCTGATTTGTTCTTCATTAATTTACATGCTTCAGTTAAGGCAACTAATTCAGCTGCTTGTGCAGAGTAATGTGAAGGTAACTGTCCTGCTTTCAGGACTTTGTCTGCAGTTACTACTGCATATCCTGTCAGTGTTTTCCCCTGCTTGTTTTTCTTTGATGAGCCATCTACATAGATTACTGTTCCTTCTGTTAATGGTTGATCTGTTAAGTCTGTTCTGGAGAAAATGGTAATTTTAGTAGGAGTCAGTCAGGGCGGAGCTAGACATTGCCATCATCAGGGGCTTAGCCCACAAAAAGATTAATCGTTACAAGGGTACACCAAAAAAGTAATAAGTATTTAATCTACTCGTGTGGTACCAAAAATTATTCAGTATTTGCCTTTATCTATATAATATTTAAAATGTCCTGCTCATGTTCTTTAATAATTATACATTATGTTTTCATTGTAATGTATTAATGGATAACCATTAAAGGAATAGTTCACCCACAGAACGATTTAACTTTATTTTCCACTTACCTTCATGGTGAGCAAGACTCTGGAACACTTTTTTAATATTTCAAATGCAGCCGGCGATCAGGAAGGCTTCTTGTTTCCCCCCAACTTTCATATAATGGAGTTCGATTGAACCCGAACCAACAAGGTCCTTAGAAGTCCACAAAAACTTGTCAATATTCCTCCATACTGCTCGTCCAATGTAATCCACGTGTCCTGAGTGGGTAGCATCCAGACTTTACTCGAAACGATGTCATTTACCATATTTTTAGAGCCTAAAAAGAAGAATATATTACTCCAAGGAGCGCGCACCTGCGCATCCACAAAACTACGGAAGCCTCGGCGTTCAGAGCCAACGCTGCCGATAATACAAGCGTAGAAGAAGAAATTCACTGTTTACATTGTGTTAAGAGCAACAGAGCTGCAGACGAACTGGGACAAACACAAGAGGAGTTGGATATTGATTTAAAACAAATAATGAAAGAAAAAGAGAACGCGCGATCTCGTCTGCCGCGCCTTCCGTAGTTTCATGAACGTGCATCGGCGTGCGCGCAAGAGATGCGATGTACTTCTGTTTTGGCTCTAAAAATATACTAAATGGCGTAGTTTTGAGTAAATTCTGGACACTACCCACTCAGGACACTTGGATTACATTGGACGAGCAGTATGGAGGAATATTAACACGTTTTTGTGGACTTCTAAGGACCTTGTTGGCTCAGGCTCAATCGAACTCCATTATATGAAAGTTGGGGGAAAACAAGAAGCCTTCCTGATCTCCGGCTGCATTTGAAGATATTAAAAGTGTTCCAAGTCTTGCTCCACCATGAAGTGAAGTGGAAAATAAAGTTAAATCGTTTGTGAGCTATTTCTTTAAAGTTAAAACTCAGTCTTGGTGTCACACATTTTACTCAAAGAACAATACCAATACATAGCTCAGGCCCAAACAAGGACTCACTGAGCAGAATTCACAGAACCAGTTTTAAACCAGAACTCATTAAGGGCAGCATTTACAAAACATAACCCAGGACTAAACCAGGACTCAGTCAGGGATATATTCATAAATTTAACAAAAAACATAAAGAAAAACTGTTTTTAAAAATGCTACTTCACCCAAAGTAAATATGTCCTAAAATATAATCCCATCTTCTTCTTTTTTTTTAACCTGGTTCTTGTTCCACCTCTGTATTATTCTCATTCTTGCTTTTATCTTCCCCTCTTTGTACTAACACACAAAGATCAACCAGAGCCACAAAAAATATTATTGTAAAAATTGACACACCACTATATTCCACACAATTATAAGGTTATTTGTACCTTTGTTCTGGAGTTAAAACAGGTAAAGGGCCATGTCTGCATATTGTGGTGGGGTGAAACCAAAATCTCACCAGGTAAGGTGTTTTTGCTATTGTTATTTGTAGCTACAACATTTAAACATGACATCATTTAACCTCAACTTCAAAAGAAAGTACACAAACTAGGGTAAGTGTGTTCTAAAATGCCCATGCTGGCATTTTTTCTCTCCTTCTATCTCACTCTTTTTGTCCTTCATTCATACATCAACCAGAGCAAATTATTATTATCCAAAGTTATATGATATATGATATCATTGTGAAATTGTCTTCAGTTGTTTTCTCTCACTTGAGCTGTTCTTTTTTTGAAAAGGACCCGATGTCCAGGGTTGGCAAATCACTAACAAAGATTGTATATGCATATATATATATATATATATATATATATATATATATATATATATATATATATGTATATATATAAATATACTGTGTATGTTTATATATATTCAAAAGTTAGTTAAAATTTAAGGAAATTTATTGGGCTCAGCCCATTACTGTACTTGCTTCATAAACCAATGCTAAACGCTCCATATTAACTATCTCAATAATTACGTTCACTCATCTTGTTGAAACAATCGCGTCTGTGCTCACTGCATAGTCACATAATGCCGTCTCACTGTTATAAAAGTTACAAGGGAAAAGTTCGGACACACCATCGTCAGTCATGACAGGTTTGTTAAAGGGACTAGAGGCAGGATTTTAAATAAAAACAATCATGCATGTCCATTTTTTTTTAATACTAATGGGTGATGAAGCGCTAAATACCCAAAATAATGTTTCCACCCACGTTTCTCTCCGTTGCCTTGAACAGGCTGTGTGCTGCAAAATGCGCTGCAATTCAGTGTCCGAATTTCCCATGCTGCCCTGCAGACATGACGTCAAATGACCTACATCCGCAGTTTTGATACAGGAAGAAGACGGGCGCTTCATCAACTTTTGCTTATAGTCTCTGTCAGGACCAGGGGTACCTTTGTACCACATAGTAACATGCAGACCATCTGGTGACATTACATCTTCTGGTCTAGATATTGAGTGTCTGCCTTCCTGTATCAATGCTGATCCTGTTCTCTGGGGGTCCTTATTTGGTATATCTAGAGAATAATACACATAGGGGATTCCTTTCCCTTGGAGGACAAAAATGTCCCCCCTTTCCAATTCAGACCTTTTTTTTTTAACTGCTATGTGTCCATCTGTCGTAGGTACCAGGGCCAGACCTAGTTGCAACAACCGGTCTCTTCCCAAGAGATTCACAGGACACTCTGGCATGAGTAAAATAGATAGCTGACAAGATTCTCCTTTGGGGTCCCTGACCCAAACCGGCTCAGATTTCCGAGTTTCTCCATTTGCTGCTCTAACAACCACATAGTTAGTACTTTCTCTACTGCCGGGTATATATTCTCTGCATGTAGTCCCACATGCACCAGTGTCACACAAAAAAAGGTTATCTGTTTCCTATTTACTAAAAGAGTTACCTCTGGCCTGCTCGTTTCTAGTGAAAATATCTCCTCAAGGTTCAACTCTACTGGCTGTGGTTCTTTTCTGCTATATTTTTCCATCAATTTATATCCTTATATCCTTCTTTTTTTATTTTCTCTGTTTTTCCTCCATACCTCTGTTCAATAGCACCTCCCACTCTACTTAGTTCTTTTACATTCAAACTTCCGTTGAAATTGTAATTTTTTATCTATTTATCTAAATGGACAACTTTACTCGGGTCTTTTGACTCAACATATTTCCAGACTTTACGTTAATTCTTCTTTTTGGTGTAGGTTTACTGTTGCCCTTACCCATTTTATTGTTTTGGATCAGTGTGTAACACCTAGGGTGTATCTAAACACTGATATTGTTCAACAGGACGGTGACTCAAATTTTCTATTGTGGTAAGTCTCACTTCAACTTTTTCGAGTGGAAACTTCTTGCCTTTGCATCCACAATAGTCCACCGTTTATTTCCTGTTGTTTTACATGGGATATTTACCGAGTGATAATTCAGTCCCTAGTCACACTTTTCACATTCACTCATTTTAATTTAGTTCTCAGCAGGGGAGTCCGCCCTTCCACACGGAATTTAACTATTTATATTGAGGACTCCGTCGTCCCTTGCGGACTTTAACTACTTTTTCTGACAACCTTTTGTCTTCTTTTACCCGTCAGTGTCTAGAATATTCGGGGTTTATATTTCTCAGGAGGGGAGCCTGCCCTCCCACACGGAATTTAACTATTTGATATAGAGGACTCCATCGTCCTTTGCGGAAATTAACTGCTTTTCCTTTTTTAATCAGAAATCAATTCACCAATTTGTGTCTCTTCCTCTCAGACTCAACCCTGGACCTCAGCCGGCGAGCCAAATTTCCAGTCCTGGAAAGGGTCTTATGAACTCTCTAAGAGTTCGCCGTGGCCACGGTCTTTCTGGAGTCTGCTCAGCCCGCTGGAATCCTTAACTATATTGGCATCCGGCTCGAAGGATCAAGTTAATGTCAGGTTCAAACAACCTAGAACATCAGTAAACACACAAAGGAAGAGGACACAAGAGTTAGATTTCTTACTCGCAAGGAGAGCCGACAAGAAGTGTTGTTTTAATCCAGATTTTACTTTATTGCAGGATCGTGAGAGATCGGCGCGGACACAATGACAACACAAGACAGTGACTTTGCTAGAATAACGTGCTCTTTATTCCCCACAATCAGTCACAAACAGATACAGCAATCTATTTCATTTCAAGAGCTGATACATAAAAATTGCTTACCATAGCACGAAGACTGGAGAGCCCAACAGTCCGGGTAAAGCAAAAGTATCAGCGGGCTGGGCGATTGGCCAGATCCCACAGCAGACTCTAACCCGGTTGCAAGATGCACACTGTTTTATAAAGTTCATGCTGTATACCTGCCAGGCGGGCAAGGCCCAGCAGCTAGGCACCCCCCCTTAGCAGCTCTTAGTCTGATAAGAATGGTATTCCAAACTAAGTTGATTCCCAAAGCAATTTATACTTCTCACAACAAGTTGTTTTCTCAGAGCGAGTTATATTCTCAAAGCAAGATATATAAAGCAGTTTTGTAGGGCAATTATCATTAAAATGTGCACAAAGACATAAAAATAAAAATCTTCCATATCAAGTGTGTTCAGTTACAAGCCTCCTACCTACTCTGAAACACGTTCTGCTGCTTCCTCTTTTTATTTCATTTGGAGGTCCCTGGTTACATCAGAGTTGCAGCTTCTAAAGGGTGGGGACACACAACCTGCAACTCAGTACATTTTTACAACAGTACACACGTAGTTAATTTGCATAACATCCTGTTCGATCTTGTTTGTGATAGTTATCTCATGCGTGGAGGCAGGAGATGCAGTAGCTGACAAGTATCAGCTGCAGTATCAGTGCTTCTCCTTTTGCTTGGGTGAGCTTCCTGCTGAATAGATGATTAGAGCACACAAATACACACAAGGTTCTGACTGATTAAACTTTTCACACAATATGATTATTTAGCCTTGTACATATTGAACGGAGTACATGATAACTCTTAACCGAGTACATGATAACTACACAGATATATGCATTTTTCTAACAATACCCCTCTCCACAACAGTCACCAACCTGGGTGTAAAAATGGACTTCAACCTTTCTTTTGAAACACACATCAACCACCTCTGTAAGACATCCTTCTTCTACCTCAAAAACATCGCCAAACTCTGTCCCTCCCTCACTGTTCCGGATGCAGACAGGCTTGTTCACGCCTTCATCTCCTCCAGGCTGGACTATTGTAATGCACTCCTCATCGAGATTCCTGACCAATGTCTAAAAAGGCTTCAGTACATTCAGAACAGTGCGGCCAGGATCCAGATGAGGGTGCGTAAGTTTGACCATATAACTCCCATCCTCAAATCACTTCACTGGCTATCAATCCCACTCAGGGTGTTGTCCCTCCTCACCCATCACTGCATTCATGGCACGCCCCCCCCCCCCCCAAACCTCAAAGAACTCCTCACCCTACAGACTCCCTCATGATCCCTCCGCTCCGCAGGCACTTACCACCTGAAACCAAACAAGACCAAGCTCTGCACCATGGGGGATCGGGCTTTCTGCTCGGCTGCTCCAAGACTGTGGAATGCCCTCCTAGGCCATCTGCGGGCTCCACACACCATGGACACTTTTAAACGCGATCTGAAAACCTACCTTTTTAAAAAGGTTGGCTGATTGTTTTTTTTTTTTTTTTTTTTATGTCTGCCTGTTTTTTTTTTATTGTTTTTACCCTGTAGCACTTTAAGATTTCTTTTAATGTAAAGTGCATTATAAATACAATTTATTATTATTTGAGCAAAAATGAACATAAAGGCTCGTCTCAGTTTTGCCAGAAAGCATCTTGATGATCCCCAAGACTTTTTGGGAAAATACTCTGTGGCAAAAGACAAAAGTTCAACTTTTTGGAAGGTGTAGGTCCCATTACATCTGGTGTAAAAGTAACACAGCATTTCAGAGAAGGAGCATCATACCAACAGTAAAATATGATGGTGGTGGTGTGATGGTCTGGGGCTGTTTTGCTGCTTCAGGACCTGGAAGACTTGCTGTGGTAAATGGAACAATTAATTCTGCTGTCTACCAAAAAATCCTGAAGAAGAATGTCCGGCCATCTGTTGGTGACCTCAAGCTGAAGCGCACTTGGGTTCTGCAACAGGACAATGATCCAAAACACACCAGCAAGTCCACCTCTGAATGGCTTTAGAAAAACAAAATGAAGACTTTGGAGTGGCCTTGTCAAAGTCCTGACCTGAATCCAATTGAGATACTGTGGCATGCCCTTAAAAAAGGCGGTTCATGCTGGAAAACCCTCCAGTGTGGTTGAATTACAGTAATTCTGCAAAGATGAGTGGGCCAAAATTCCTCCACAGCGCTGGAAAAGACTCATTGCCAGTTATTGCAAACGCTTGATTGCAGTTGTTGCTGCTAAGGGTGGCCCAACCAGTTATTAGGTTTAGGGGACAATCACTTTTTCACACAGGGCTGGACCCCCCCGCCCCCCCCCCCCCCCCCAGATCAAAATAAAAATCTTCATTTAAAAACTGCGTTTTGTGTTTACTTGTGTTATCTTTGTCTCACATTTAATGAACTGAAACATTTAAGTGTGACAAACATGCAAAAAAAAAAAAGAGAAAGAAATCAGGAAGGGGGCAAACACTTTTTCACAAAACTGTACATGACAAAGAGTAATGCAAAAAAATAAAATGTTCTCAGTTTGGTAGCTGAATATAAGTCTAAATGTGAAATTAAGATTAAATATCAGCCATGTTTTTCAGGGTGATGTAGTTTTCTACAGCAGACTGCCACTGAAGAGGTTGTGTCAAACCACTTTGCCACTGCAGTTTTTCAAAGTCATGCTGGTCACTGTCCCCATCAGGAGTTGCTGGTGCTGGCACTTGTCTTTCAAGCCGGCTCAGAGTTTGTGGGGAACCTGGGAATTCACAGTTTATCCCACTGAATCTGGTAACAAACACAAAAAATGCAACATTAATCATTCATCACACTGACAATGGTTTGTTTTTACTCAAATTTCAAGCTTAATTTTGTTTTCAGTCCATGCCAAGAACAGTTCAGCATGGCATGCAGATTTTTTTTTATCCATTGGCCAAATCTTTTTTAAAGCAAGAAACAAATCCAGACACCACAAGCCCACATACAACATAAAATACATCATAAAATCTTAGATCAAAAGTGGTACTGTCTAAAGAAGTATATGCACTGTCTAAACTTTTACCATCTCAAAACATGTTGAAATGATGTAACTGCACTCAAGTGTTTTCTCCATTAATGCATCATGTAGATGTGATAAGGTTATCCAATTGTACTTCTTTTAACATGGTTTGCAATACACACCTGTGAGAAATTGTACATTGTCTCTGGTCTTCAGGATGGGCAATTTGATTGCCGACTGACGAATAATGTGTGTTCCAGTGGTGCTTGTGTTCGTCCAGTTCTTTCTGTAGCACGGCCCTAAAGCAGTGTCGCAGAAAACTTGTGTGTTCATAGCTGCCATTGAACAGATCCTCTTCCTCAAGTCACCAAACAGATCCATCCAAAATTTGATCCAATTATGAGAACACAAATTTTTTTATAACGAAATGCAATAATCTCCTCCTGTAAAAGACTCTACAATGTCTGACTTGTGACCTGTTCTGTTTTAAATAAAGTTTGTTATCTAAAAAAGCCATCCGTCCATTTTCTGTAACACAGTCTGTGCAGAGGCGCATTAGAAAAGCTCCAAATTCAGCTACACATTTCATATAATTTTCAGCAATGACACTTGCAAGCCAAAGAATTTTCCTGGAGAAGCCATCAATACAGCCATTTATGGCAATTCCAAAAGGTTTCAGTTTGTCATATCCATCAACATGCCAGACTTCATTTGGTCCCCTTGAGTGGTATGTTCTTCGGACAAATCTTCTTCTCGAACGGTTCTCTATCCCAAATGGGTCAAGTTCTCTCATGAGGTTCATCACATCACATCTTCTGACTGTCAATGAGTATCTTTGTTTGAGAATCTGCCACATTACTCTGTATCAAAAGCTTGCCTGATCCCTGAAGCTCCTCAGAAATGGCTTCCTGCACAGTAGTAATTGTAGTATAGTTAGTCCTCTTAGTCAGGTCTGCATCTCGTAGTCTTCTTTTTAAGGTGCTGAGACTCATTGAAATGTTGTGCTTGGTTGCCAGTAAGTCAAGTTCTATTTCAGAGGTATGGCCCTCTGTGAAATACTTGCAGATAAGTTCATCCATGGTTGCTTCAGGACCTGAGGGATGAATATGTGAAAACAATTTATAAGGAATCAGTTAATGCACTTTTACATTTTAAATGATTGATTGATGAACAAAATGGGAAACTGAAAAGCTAATGAGTCATTTAGATTCTTTGTTGTTTTAATGTTAACCCCAGTGGCTGAAACGGAGTTACCCATGCAAAATGTATTGGGATGTCACACTTTAAATTTGAGTATGTCTGCTTACACACACATACGCACCCCCCCCCCCCACACACACACACACACACATACGCACCCCCCCCCCCCCCCCCCACACACACACACACACACACACACACACACACACACGTATTTAGCCTAGACATTTTTTTAATGTAATTGTCAATAACCTTAACCTCTTTTTTTCTTCTGTATTAATATATTGATTTGCA
Organism: Atherinomorus stipes; assembly: GCA_023101725.1. Lineage (NCBI taxonomy): Eukaryota > Metazoa > Chordata > Actinopteri > Atheriniformes > Atherinidae > Atherinomorus > Atherinomorus stipes. The sequence goes on from JALJCO010008957.1 coordinate 61,699, forward strand.
TATTAGATAATTAAATGTCCCATGAAATAATTAAACATACCTTTCAAAATAATGAATTTAAATACTAAAACGACATTTTAAAGAAAACTTTTATTTAAAGATTTATCACTGTGCATTAAATTATTTCATGCCTCCTCTGTGAGCGCTGTTGTCATGAATTAATTTAAACTGTCAAACCCAGCCATCAAACTCAGTGGGCGGGACTTGTGTGGCTTGCCCACTGACCCTGACATCTGATTGGCTTCTCCAGACAGCAAGTCTAGACTAATCTGATAGATAGGGCATGAGAACAAACAGAAGAAATATTGGAAAACAATTGGGTTGCAGTTGTCTTTACGTGGGTTTGGAAGAGACTGCAAGGAAACAGCCAAGCATGTGTACCACTGTTTTCTTTTTTGGACACAAAGTTATTTGTTTGAAAGGAATTTTTAAGAGCGTTCATAGGCTGCCATGACGGACTACTACTTCCACCGCAGTCCGGTTTTATGCTTCCGAGTACCCATTGTCAGAGCAAAAGAGTTAACCAGGTTACTTTGTGCTAAGGAGCGACTTATTTGTTCAAACATGAGTTCAGGTTCAACTTGTGCTGTTGTCGGTTGTTAAAACAACTCAAGAAAACTGAAAAAAGAGTTGGAAAAATTTTGCTTTGAGTATCAACAACTTCGAAAGGTCTGTCCGTGTCCAGCACCCTACGCACTGCACTCTGCGCCGAGGACGGAGGATCGGAAACTAGCGTGGCTGGCAGCTTTGAAACGTAATCACCCACCGAAGAGAGTTTATGTTTGCTCCTGTCATTTTATCGATAAAAAGCCCACAGAGCTACACCCTGACCCGGAGGTTTACCTGGGCTATGACCGGCCCTCACCAAAGAAAAGGCAACGGCTCCTCCAGACCACCGTGAGCCAGACGGCTTCCAGAGACATCAACAAAAGGACCGAACGTGTTCCCGGTGAGTGAAAGTTGTAAAGTTGTTGAGGTTTCCCTGTTTCACATTTTAATCAAGAAATTCTTCGCTTTTACTGAATGGTGAATGGCCTTAAGATCGGCGCAAGCTGGTTGCAGGGAAATCTGTTAAACAGTGTCGGTCTGGATGTTTGCACGCTGTTAGCAGCAGCTCAGTAATTAGCACCAGTAGCATGCTGGCAGAGGTATGCATGGCTTCATTTAACTGTCTTAGAACAGATTTTAATTCAGTATACCAAGCAAATTCAACAATGCACTACACAAATACAGCCTGATATATATATATATATATATATATATATATACACTGCCCGGCCAAAAAAAAAAAAGCTCCCAACAAAAAAAAAAAGGTCAAACATTTAACATATTGTTGGGTTAGCTGTGTTTCCAGAAGCTTCTGCAATGTCAACAGATTTATTTGCATGCTGTTGCATCAATTTTTCATCAAGATCTTGATGATGATTGTAGAGTCTGACCACAGCATATCCCAAAGATTCTCAATGGGGTTCAGGTCTGGACTCTGTGGTGGCCAATCCAAGTGTGAAAATGATGTCTGGTGATCCCTGAAGCATCTTTCACAATCTGAGCCCGATAAATTCTGGCACGGTCATCTTTGAATATGGCCGTGCCATCAGGAAAGAAACATCCATTGATGGAATAACCTGGTCATTCAGTATATTCAGGTATCAGCTGACCTCATTATCTGAGCTCATGCTGTTGCTGAACCTGGACCTGAGCAACTGCAGCAACCCCAGATCATCACACTGCCCCCCACAGGCTCATACAGTAGGCACTAGGCATGATGCTGCATCACTTCATCTGCCTTTCCGGCCACATTTCTTCCTGGAAGAAGATGGTCCACTATCCTTCCGGTTTTTCATAATGCGTTGGACTGTTCTGAACCCAGTTTTAGTAGTTTCTGCATCTCCTTAGATGTTTTCACCTCTTGATGCCAATGATTTGACCCTTCTCAGACAGACTAACATCTTTTCCAAGACCACGGAGTCTCCACATGGTTGTCTAGGAAATGAGAAGCAACTCATTGCACCAGTTGGGGTTAAATAACTTGTTGCCAGCTGAAAGATAATCGCCCATGCAGTAATTATCCAATAGGAGGCTCGTACCTATTAACTTGATTATTCTCAGGGTGCGAACCAGGGGGGAGCTGGGGAAGCTGTAGCGCCCCTTAATGAAACATGAGCTCCCCTGGAAAACACGATTTGTGAAATTTGGGGGAAGCTCTAGCATATAATACTGAAATAAAGCATGTTGCTTTCTCTCAGATTCACCGTAGCTTATATGATTCTCATGGTATAATTATTATGTCCACTGAAGCGGCGGAGCTGCGAGTTAAACTGCTCCTACATTGAATAAAAGAAGGGATGCCCGGCAAGGTGTAGGCATTATATGACAGCAGATTCTGTCTGTCTCTCATGTCTGCATTCCTGTGTGCAGCATTCTTTCAGCCCCACAACATCACCACCCCAACCACCTCCACCCTCTCACCCCCCAGTGCCAGAGTTAAATTGGCCCATTCACTCCCCATTGTTTCACAAATCAGCTAAATCTTGCAGCCATGTTCTGTCTCTGCCACTTACCTATTTCCCTTCAGTGTGACTCAACAGCATGTGTGTATATGACAACATATAACTAGCTAAAACACAATGAAAATGAGTTACTGTACAATTTGTCAAACCATAAAGCGTGAATTAAAAAAACTATATAAAAATAAAAATAAAAAATAAAAAAATATTGGCAGCATGCATAAAGTCACCCATATTTAGGATTGATCCCACAACCTTCTGCCCAGCAGCCTGTTGCTCTACCCATTGTACAAAACAATTATAGGCATTTCTGTTAGGTGGATATTTCACATGTGGCAGGTGGTGGTTCAATTCTAGGGTGGGATTTTTTACATGTTGCCATATGTTTTTGCCTCAAAGCAGATCGGCTATTGTTTATTGCCCTGCGTTTTTTCACAAATAGCCTACTTTTTTTTTCTTTCATCAGAGATGCAGGGCATTTGAGAAATGCAACAGTTATATTTAATCTTAATGCTGCTGACAAGAGCGCTTCTCGGGATCGCACCCAAATTAAATTTTAAAAAGTATGCGACAATACATATTGAACGGACTTTTTGTAAACCAAGTGAAGTTACAATAAAGGTTTACGAGGGTGACAAAAAATAAAAAATGCAAAACATTGTTAGCTGCACTTTCATGTAACAGCCTCTGCTTCCAGTTTTCTGCAGCAGCAGCTCTCCATATTTGATATTGCTGCATTTCTGGGTAAGCTGCTCAGTGAGGGAAGGATGGGTCGGTATGGGACATTTTATTTCTAGCAGCACATCTGAGTCAATAACCCCATCAGGTCTAGCGGTGATCCATGGGCCATGGATGCAGATGACATTACCCATATGAGTGTGATCATGCCCTGTTCTTTCAGCTGATTACAAGCACTAACCTCATTTTCTTTACCATAGTTTGTTTCATAATTACCACGAAAGGAGGAGTACATGTGCTCAGATTAAAACTTGTCATTTGTTGTGGTAGCATGAACTGGAATTTTTTTTGCAGAGCTTGCTGTAAGTTGGATTTTTCGACAGTTGTGCCACAAATCTGATGCTCTTTGTGCTTTTGTATCTTCTTGTAATTGCGAGAGTTGATCTTCAGAAACTTCAATATGGAAAGCCCTATGGATTACAGCTAAGATCAGAACTGTGTTGAAATGGCTGGGAAAAAAAGCTCAACTGTGCTGTTGCAGTGAGGTTCTGGTGATGGTGAGGCATTGTAACACTTTCCAATTATTGTGTTCTTGAAGAGGAAAAGTGGCTTGAAGTCTTGGTGTGTAAGATGATGTGTGTTTGGGAGTGTTTGTGTCACTGCAGCCCTTGAGTTCACGCTACACTGCTGCTCTGCCTTGTGGTGTTGGACGTTTATCTGGCTTAAGCTGGGGGCACACTACACGATTATTTGCCCGATTTTACCCACGATTGTCAGTCGGGCGTAGTCGGCTCCAGTTGGGGCTAGTTGAGTTCAGTCTGCCTTGCTAGTCGGCAGAAAAATCTTTTGGTGTGTCTGGGGAAGCGACTCAGATCTCCAAGTGTGTTACAAAAACCGACCTGACGCAACCTCAGTCGTAGTCAATGAAACATGTTTGAAAACTAGAGGCAACTACGCCCGACTGGGAGCTGCGCAGCAGAACTGCTGCAGCCGCATGTGCAGAGTACTGTGTGGATTTCCTACTGAAACCCAGCATATCAAATTGTGACAATTTCATGTGCACAATAATTTTCAGATGCAATCTATGCAAATGCATGGATCTAAGTTTGTAAATTTCCTTTTTACATCCCAGTAAACGTGGAATAGAGCGCACATGTTGGAGTACTACCTGCACTGGGGATTCTCCTCTCTGCACGATCAGAAAGACAAAATGTGACTATGGAAGTGAAGAAAAAAAAAGAATTTAACTGAGAACGCACTTGAAACTGTTTAGGGGCAAAAAATGAGTTCTACTCTGGCAAATTGGAGTAAGAGGGAACACATTACTCCAATCCTGGCCTCCCTCCATTGGCTGCCTGTGCACTTTAGGGTCCATTTTAAGATTCTTTTATTTGTTTTTAAGTCTTTGAATGGCCTCGCCCCGTCCTATCTCTCTGACCTCCTCCACCCCTACGCCCCTGCACGGTGCCTCCGGTCGGCTGATCAGCTGCTCCTTGAGGAACTGAGGTCCAGGCGTAAGCTCCGAGGGGACCGGGCCTTTTTTGTTGCTGCCCCCAGGATGTGGAACAGTTTACCGTTCCACATCAGGCAGGCCTCCTCACTGACTGTTTTTAAAACAAACCTCAAAGCCTACTTCTATGGTTTGGCTTTTAACTCAACATGAGAATCTGCTCTCGTAGTTGTTTTAGTTTATTTTTTAATGGTTTCAAATGTATTTATAAACTCACTGTTACCACTGGCCTTCACCCAGCACGAGACCCTGCTTTGTTTTTAGTTGCTTCTATTGCTAGTTGATTTGATTCTGACTTCTGCCATGTTCAGCACTTTGTGTTAGCTGTGGCTGTTTTTAAAGTGCTATATAAATAAAGTTGTATTGTATTGTATTGTATTGTAATACATGCAAACAGAGGAGAGGTGGTGAGCTGAGTGTGTGACGCGCTACTGTGGAGTCAGACTCTGATGGCTCCCAAGGTTATTACATATTTGTAAAATATATTTGTTTATAGGCTACAGCAGCCTCCTCACAGCCCCATGTCACTTTAAATATTGTATCTAATAGCCAACACAAACAGATTACCACAACAAAATGGAGAAGAGAATCGGGAAGATGATTGGTGCATCTTCTTCTTTTCTGTATAATGGCAGTTGGCACACGAGGAGTCGGTGATTTCCACCACCTCAGTTGGGTTGAACAATCTTGTAGTTTGGAATCCCGTAGAGGAGACAGTCGTTAAATGTGTTATCCCCAATCTTGGATGATTCAATGGAATCTAGTCTGTTAGTGTAAACGCCCCAGTCTTTTCAAAATCGGCAACACCTGTTCCGGTAGGAGAGGTCCGAACATTTCTTACCGGAACGCAGTTCCGGGCCGTTCCGGCTTACTTTCACCTCTGCTAAATGCACTGAGTTGCTGCTATGTGATTGGCTGATTAGAATTTTGCGTTTACGAGCAGTTGGACAGGTGTACCCAATACAGGGAAGTATTAGGGAAAGTACAGGGAAATTAGGCATGGTGAGGGAGCAGGTTTCCCACAATGCAGTTCACTTCTTTTAACAATGAATTGAAGATAATTCACAAATGTGGGATTTATAAATGATGTTGGTAGTGTCATGTGACTGCTCTCAATTTGTTTGTTTATTCCTGTATTTAACACCTACTATCCAGCAGCTGCTGCACTGTGACAGAGACTTATGTGGTCTGACATTAGTTGTAGCTTAAACCCACAAGGACCAAGTTCTTGCTACATAGTAAGAACAATTTTGAGTTCATCATTTACTTTAAGTAAGATGAAGTCACCGTGTTGGTAAAAAATGAAATGAAGATAGTGTGAAGCATCTCATCTAATTTATGTGAAATTAATCACATCGAGTTTCTTACCCAGCATCATTCACTTACAGCTTAATCAAATTTATTAAGTTGAGAAAAGTTCTACAAGCTTAAACCATTTTAGTTTATTCTACTTAATCACTCCTTTTACAGAATACTTCATTTTTTGGAGGCAGAAAGTTTGCTTTTTTTTTAAGTAAAGCCAACTCATTAGAATTTACAGTGTATATGTCTAAATAACTGAAATAAAGGCGCCGCAGTGGGTGGGGGTGATCAGTGTTTGGCTGGTATTGATATTGAACGATCTTGTGTATAAAGTCGATCTCGCTTTTTTCCCTCCCGCACGCACTCACTGCTGCGAAACGGATAATAAAAGTTGGAGAGCGCTGCGCGTCACAGAGAGGGAGAGCACTCTCCCTCTCCTGTCTTTCGTTAGTTAAAAAACAATGGCATGGGGGGGGCGGCAAAAAAAAAATAAAGGTGGGGCTCGGCTGGGCCCGGCCCACGAGGCCTTCCCCTCCCCCGGAGAAGGGGAAAAGAAAGAGAAGAGAAGGGGTATATTGAGAAAATGGCGACGCGGCTGGTGGACGGGGCGTAAATAGAGTAAAAACACAACAAACCCGCACGCAATGGAAACCCAGCAGTAGAAAACACGGAGCTGCAGGAACAGAGAGAAATAATGAAATGAAATTGAGAGTGGTAATCTTAAGAATAATTTAAATTTTTTTTTAAAAAGAATGTTATTTAAATAAAATAATATTGGAAAAAAAAAAAAAAAATAAAAAAATTAAAAAAATTATATAATATTTTTTTTAAAAAAAAATTTTTTAAAAAATAAAAAAAAATTTTATTATTTCAAAAAAAGAAAAATAAAAAAAATAATTAAAAAAAAAGGGAAAAGGAAAAAAAGGAAAAAAAAAAAAAAAAAGAAAAGAAAAAATAATAATAAAAGGAGTTTAATAAAAAAAAAAAAAAATAAATAATTATTTTTTTAAAAAAAAAAAAAAATAATAAATATGGTACAGCTCATAGTTTATAAAATAGTATTTTTTTTTTATGAATAAATACAGGTATTATAGTTAATTATTATTTACTAATTTTCTCAAGAGATAAGTAAAATTAAATTCTGTCTTAGGTTTTTTTGTTTGATTTGTTTAATTTAGAATAAAAAAAAAAAAAGAAAGGATCTAAATTAATATCGATATCGAGGTCTCTGGTCTTTTTTTTGTATGGTATCGAAACTAAATCTTATTCTCCCCCCCCACTCCCCGCAGCGCACCACGCAGCGCCTGAAGTGGTCGACACCGTCTGTTAACAAGGGCGCCGAAATGAAACTGCTGCGCTTCGGCGCGCTTCCGCTTGCAGTGTGTCACTAGGGTCAACTCTGCTGGTGGTTGTCTCCGTGTGGACAGACGGCGTTGGAACGTGAACTGTTTATTTTCAGTATTGTGAACTAGTTGTCATCAGTCACTGATGACCTGAATGCGTTCAATGAACTCACGAAGTCGCTGGAACGTCACGGCCTCTTACTGATGCTGAAACTCCTGCTAAAACACACCGTCAACATCCCAGTGGTTGAGAAAGGCAAATATATGTGACCAGATGTTCTTGTTGTTCATGTATGTGGAATAAATATTACACTGTGGAGCTGTTGTGATACGCTGGCTGTGGTTGCGGAGGAGGTTCCATACGTACTCGGTGGGAAGAATCAATGAGCAGAGGGAGGAGGGCTGTGTGGGGGGGCCGGTTGCTTTTTTTTTTTTTCCAAATTTCTTAACTGATTCTGAAATTCTAGAGTATAGCTTTAAGTGCAAGAGTGTTGAACATACTGTAAGCCTGTTTTGGTTGTTGCTTTCAGGTTTTCCTTAATTGAAGTTTGCTGTGTGGATTCTGGAGCAAGACTTTTTGCGCTGCAGACAACTCCACGTCCGAGTTGTTATTTTCTCAGTCTTAAACAAGGATGGTGCTGTGTTGTCACGAGATATAAAAGTAAATGGAAGAGTCTGGGGACTGTTATTAAACCATTTTTAAAATTTTTAACGGTGTCTTGCAATCTTAATTTGTTAGATTAAGCAGGCACTCACCAGCCTACACATTTACATTGTCATTGATGTGTTGGTCACAATTTGTGACAGCCTGCCTACTTTACTCTGAAGTTCATGGCATGTGCCTGATTCCTTGAGCCATCAGTGTCCCGGGACTGAGAAACCACACTTCACAATTTCTTTTTTTAGCTCAGGGAAATTTGCTTCATGGCACTGACACACCCAAGGAACTAGATATTCAAACACTGGCTGTTTTGGATATACCCCATGGCTGATTCAGTAAAGAAATGCGAAAGAATATTATTGGAAGAATGAGGCAAAAAACAAGAAAAGTGACAGAGAAAAATATAAGAGTCTACATTGGACTGACTTTTTACTGGCTGGAAAGAGCTCAGAGAAGAGACAGGATGCGAAATTAGCCTTCATTACAAACGTTAAAACAGAACATCAATCAATTTCAGAAGAAGAGATTTAACAAAAGAGAGAAAACGAGACAGAGAGAAGAGAATGTATGAGTATTTATTTATTTATTTATTTTACCATTACCTGATTACTTTCATTAAAAGACAGTTTGGATAAATTCTACTTTGGTTTGTACACTGCAGAGCCGTTCATTGCTGAGATCAAATGAGCTCTTGTGAGGAAAACTTTTACTCTGCTATAATATGACTGCCCCTTCTCTAAATACTCATTGCTGGGATGAATCTAGAATTCTGATTTGCACTGTAAAATGTTTACCAAAAAATATGGTTAAAGAGATGCCTTAAAAATTTTGAGTTGAATGGACTATGTTTTTTTGTTTGTTTAAGATGTGTTTAAGTATTTCGATTTATAACAACAACATCATCCCTAAGGGTTGTTAATTTGACATAAAATAATACATTAGGACAGCAAAAAATGCCAAAATGCATTTACCGTGTGGTCGACCCTTTTATTTGACGTATAAATAAAAATGTCATTATTATACAGCATTTGATTTTAATATTTGGACGGCAACAGATTGCTATTTGGAAAAGGAAAAGAAAATTGAAAAAATTATGTTCACATTGTGTATGAAAACCCCAGTAGATAAGCAGTACACTGTAAATTGTATTTTATTTTATTAATATGCAATTATTTTAGCAATAGACCTTTTTCACAAAAACTGGAAGTACGTAACGGTTGGGAAACTTGTCTTCCGAGGGCCAGACTTCAGGCATATTTGTGTATCTGTGGATACGTGTGTGTGTGTTCTGGTCTATTTACGTTCATATGCATTTGTTTTTATCATAGGCCTGTATGTTAAAGGGAAAGTTAGTTTTTTTTCAATCTGGACTTATTTTCTAGCATGAAATATGTTCATTTGCTCACCCAGACAGTTTTGGTGCAACTTGACTTACGAAACATTACTCTGATCCCCCTGTGTGCTTGAAGTGGCTTTTTTGTGGTGATTCGTCCTCAGACATTTACTTGTTATGGTGTCGCATTATAGTGACGTCATCAAAGTCGCTGTAGTAAAAATGTCTGCAAATGAGTATGAATAACCACAAAAACAGCCGCTTCGAGCTCCCCGGGGGGGGGGGGGTGTCCGACTAATGTTTTGTAACAAAACATTGGTGAAATGAAGGAGTTTGTGGCAGGTAATGCCTTATTAAGAGGCTGCGCGCGGTTGCCCCATCATTTCCATTATATTGGACATACACTGATCTCGAGTGGATCTAAATGTCTCCTGAAGAAATTCAAATTCCACCAAAACTGTCTGGGTGAGTAAATGAACGTATTTCATGCTAGAAAATAGGTCCAGATTGAAAAAAAACAAAGTTCCCCTTTAATCATTTTTATTTGTGTTGCCTTTGGCAGGAAAAAGGGTTTCATACTGTAAATAAATTTTGATTTTATTCTATTTGATTTGATTTGATTTTCTGTGATTTTTTTCTGTACAGAAAAAACTCTGTTTTAACTTAACATGTTTTAAGAGAGTAACAGCTTAGCTGACATCAGTATAACACTAAAATTACTTTGTGCGTTATCGTGGTCAATCCATCCTGACTTTTGTTCCACTTCTCAGCCCAGTCCACTTTCCCTCAGAACACCGCCACACCTCCAACTACATTCTCATAAGCCGATTTGAACTTTTACAGTAGCACATGCTGGTCACTTGTTTGCACATGGGTCACATACTATAAATGCCTGTTGTTTAGAACATCACAAGGGTTCACAGTTCATTCATGCTTGGAAAATAAGCTATGATCCATTATTTGCACGTTTTGCTTGTTCTCCCAACTAAGACTATCTGACTTCTAGAAAATAGGTTTGGTAAAATGTTTCACAGTTACAGTGCATCAGTGTAATCTCTTGTAACTACTGTGTTATGCATTTTATTGTAAATCTTACACCAACACAATACCAAGGGAAACTGTTCTTTGAATTGAAATGTTCATGCTGCTTTAGTTGCATCTTATAACAACACTGTGGCTAAAGGTAAAAAGAATCAACATGGCAGTAATTCTTGGCCTTTAAAGGTTGAATATGGAACATTTTTAATTAAAGCTATATTTTAAAAACAATACCCCCACGAGTTGTTCTGAGGGGTGCAGAATGAAAGTACATTTCCTGAAAAAAATTATATTTAGCCTGAAAATAAATATAAAATAAATTTTAACGGGTTTGACAATGGCATTGTGTTTACATCTACAAGCCAATACATGTCGCTATTGCGGGTTGCCAAATATGATCTCTGTGTGTCAACAGTATGTTGGGCACAGTTGAGGCTGGCACAGGGGGAAACAGTGGAGTCGGCAGGTCAAGCAGCTGCTTTGGAGCCCTGGACATATTATCTGTCTCAGAAGAGGAGTGACATGAGAAGAGGAAAAACCGGAGTAAACTTAGATGAAGACTACACTAGATGGACCCACATAAACGTTTTCCACGGCATCAAAATGCAGAAATCGACACTGGACAAATTACTAACAAGGGCTAAGCATTAATGCTCATATTTACAACTCACCAATAACTGGCTGTTCGCCGATAATATCTGCATATAGTCGGACTTCATGGTTCAACAAAATCAATCTGCACCTTGCTCTGGTTTGTCTGGAAATCCACCGCCTCCAGTGCATGCCAAGATTGTTCTCCACACATAACCGTGTCTTGTCTTCAACACACTCCACCATTCACATGTGTTTTGTTTAAAACACAGCCACACTTTACAGCTGGGACGCGTCACTTACATCTGTTTGCTATGAGGGACGAAAAATCACAAAACTAAAAATAAATATATAAATAAATAAATGCACATATTAATAAATAAATGAATAAATATAAAAATAAATAAATGCACAAATAAATGTGGAAATGCATAAATCAATAAATAAATAATTTTTTTTACTTGTATTTGTCTATTTATTTATGTATTTATTCATGTATTTATTCATGCATTTTCTCCTTTTCGTGCATTTATACATTTATGTATTTATTCATTTATTTTTTTTTACATTTATTTATTTATACATTTATTTACACATTTATTTATTTATACTTTTATTTATTTCTTCCTACATTTATTTCTGTTATTCTACATTTCCACATTTATTTATTTCTGCATTTCTGTCTCCATATGCTAATGAGGTGGGTGGTTCTAACATTTGTCTTCAGCACGATTGGTCAGAGTGGTGCATATGATCCTATCTACTGTTACTGCCAACGATTTAAGGTCATTGGCGAATTATGTAGACAGAAACTATCCCAATGACTACCTCCAGTTTTTTTTGGCATGGGTCATGGAGGATTTATTTCAGCTCCAAGCTGAGATGGATGTGGAGGTTGACTCGGCTGTATTGGACAGTCTGGAGGAAGTTGCCCGCCAACCTGCCATCCGCTCGGAGTCAAAGAAAATGAGGCTCGTTGGCGATGGCTGTCAAAGAACTTTCCTTCGGGCAAATGATGTACCATAACGACTCACATACTCAAGTCTAGGCCTTAGGTCAGGGCAGTAGCAGTAGATAGGATCATATGCACCACTCTGACCAATCGTGCTGAAGACAAATGTTAGAACCACCCACCTCATTAGCATAATGGAGACAGAAATGCAGAAATAAATAAATGTGGAAATGTAGAATAACAGAAATAAATGTAGGAAGAAATAAATGAAAGTATAAATACATAAAAGTATAAATAAATAAATGTGTAAATAAATAAATGTAGAAATAAATAAAGTTAAAAAATAAATAAATGAATAAATACATAAATGTATAAATGCACAAAAAGGAGAAAATGCATGAATAAATACATAAATAAATAGACAAATACAAGTAAAAAAAAAAATTGGCATTTAACATCACGTAAGGACTAATGGGCTGTAGAGATGCAGAATCAAGCTATACTATATATAGATTAGATATGTTGTATTATAGTTCCAAATACGTGACTTAGGATGAGTTGAGTGGATGTCAGCAGTTGGTTTATCCGGTCATCTGACCATATTTCCAGGAGAGCTTTCAGTCTGTCCACGTCTGTCCTCTTTCCATGTTTATTGTGGTTTGGAGTGCGTGCTGCACCTCCTCTACCCTAGATACACTGCCCCCCCCTGAAAGAGGGATAGCAGGTGAGTTTGACAGCAGAGAAAGGGGGAAGTTGCAACTTTTCCCGTAAAGTTGCTGACAGACGGACGGACAGACAAACCAACGCTACTGAAAACATTACCTCCTTGGCGGAGGTAATAACAGTATAATAACAGCAATGGATTTGATTTAGATCACGCTTTCCTGCTGAGGAAACTCACAGCACTTTGCATAATTCATTCACATTCTGGTCGTAAGCTACACATGTAGCAGACTGACAGAAACATGGTAGCCAATCCGCACCACCCACCTCTCCCCTCAACAAACATGTCTACATTGGTGATGCCGACACTGTATGTAAGGAGAATGAAGTGTCCTTCCTAAGGACATGAGAGATGATTTGGATGAATCGGGATTCAAACCTGTTTGTCAAAGAAAAAACTTCAAATCCCTGCTGTTAGTTTACAAAGCACCAAACAGTTCAGGGCTAAATTACATCCAGTGCAATCCTTCCCCAGCTTGTTTATGAACCAACCAGATCCCTCAGGTCAGCAGGGTCAAGTCTACTTTCTGTTCTCAAAGTCAGAACTAAACATGGAAAGGCAGCGTTCAGTTTTGATGCCTCTCACGTGTGGAACAAACTCCCAGAAAACTGCAGGGCTGCTGAAACTCTCAGCAATTTTAATCAAGCTTTAATATACCGTGTGTGTATATATATATATATATATATATACATATATATATATATATATGCTGCCTTTTATCAAAACAATCCTTAATTCCTCATACTGTAACTTTTTATTTCTTTTTAAAGATTTTTTTCAAATGTCATTTTAGAGCTTTCGCTGCACTTCACTTTAACACTTTTTATGTTTTACGTAAAGCACTTGGGATTTTCTTGTAAATAGAATGTGCTGTACAGCTAAACTTGCTTTGCTCTACTGAGTCTAACCCGCTGGTTGTGGGATGACATGCTCTACCAATGAAATGAGTATTAGTGGATGTATACAAAGTGCGGCAAATCCCATGCACACCATATACTGTAGGCTAATATATTTCTTGTTTGAATCTCATAGTTTCTATAAACACAAGAAACCAAATATTTATTTTTATTCTTCATTATCTCTTTACAGACATAAACAAGTTTATGTCTGTTAAGAATAAAATAAAAAAAAAAACTGAATGTTGTGTAGAATTAATTTAATAAAATCACTTGGATAGACTGATTCAATCACTTGCTACAAATAGAAGCAAACAATTTAATATTTGTTCAACTATTGTCTTGATTTCAACCAAATACAATAAAAAAAAAGTTTTTATCACTAAACCCAAAGAATTAAGAGGGATTCTTATGAAAAAATTGCTTTAGGTCAACTTCAGCCCAAATAATCTTTTGAGAATGTCCCTGTAGGTGCTCCTGATGATTATTTGATGCATTATTTACAGAGTCCGTCGGAAGTCTTGTGTCTTATGCATTTGTATTTCCTTTGTTTCCTTTTAATTTCTCCATTTCTCTTCTATTTTATTTTTCTTTTATCTTACCTGTCAGGTCCAGCATTAATATTAATAAATAAAATAGAAAATACAGAATAATTCCCATGTATCAAGCCTTATGCAAAAAAGCCTCTTTGTAGAGGCTGGGAAATGAATGCAGCATGACTGATGACTTTAGTTCTGGGGCAAGACATTGTCAATATGAGTTCATGTAAGTCAGTGAAACACAAGTCTGTTTGTAACAGTACCAAGTACAACAGATATTAATCAATCTCTTCCTACCTTGATGTCAAGTATCAAAATCTAACAAGCACTTGGCATCCAGAACATCAGAGATTAAAAAAAATTAAAACTCTTAGACCACAAATTTCCCTATTCCAAAGCTATTAGAGCAGATGAGTATGTCAAATGCATGTGACAAACGTGCTTCTATCCTCGTTAGATCCACCGTCACACTTCAGCGGACACATGACCACAAGTTGGAGTAACTAAAGCTTCCATTTGCTTACCAGCGCAGCAGAAGCATTTCAGGCTGGGAGAGGAGATTACAAAATAACTGAGCCGCTCTCTTTTCCGACTGTGATACTACAACGTTTCCCTGGTGACACGGGGTCCCGCTTACATCTGCGGTCAGTCAGTGTTTTACTCTCACCGCGTGTACCTCCTGTATTTGTGAGAGGCCCATAAAAGCAGCCATATACCACCGTGTTTTGTTTACCAGAATGCATCTCACCACAGAGGAGAAGATAGAACTGGGATTGAATCCTGCATTTGGGGTAAGTGAAGCACCATCCTGACTCTCTTTTGATAGTTTCGCTGACTGTGGGATGAAAATACAACACAAAATCTGGACTTTTCCATTATTATTTCCAAGAATAAAGAGGTGTACAAGTGCAGCTTACAGTGAAAAAGAGCTGAATGTAAGCCACGATGGAATGTGAAGTGGCCAAAGTGTGCATGTGTTTCACAAAACACGAGTTATGTCTGTGGAATCGATTGCATGGTTCAGAATGTGTTCATAGATATAATGAGTGATTTAAAAGAGCTTCACATTCTAACTAAAGACAATAAAACTGTAATCTCTAAACAGAAACTGAAGTAAATCAAAGCAGGCCAGTGGAGTGTGTCTGGGCATGTATTGCTGTTTACACACTCACATGAGGACTCATTTTCCCCATAGGGCCAATATCAAATGTTAATAAAGTAAATCATTAGATTTTGGGCAAGATTAGAGTAAAGATTAAAGCTTTGGGAGGTAGATTTTATGATTGAAGGTGAGCGTTGTCTTTAGAAAATGAATTAAAGTCCACGTTGTGTCATCTAAGACGCTCATCTGTGTTTGTGTGTGAATGTTGAAAAGAGACTGCACGGGGTGTGCAAGTGTTCACAGCTGACTCTGGGGTCGAGGTTTTGTCCTTGTTATTTGTTCCTACTGACCAACGTTGAACAAGAATCTGGAAAGCGGGAACAAAAAACAAAGATGTCTGCAGATGGGTGAACAGGTCAGTCTGTCATCATGCTGACATGCGAAGGCGGGACGGCCCATTTATCACCCTGAGCCTTGAATTGTATGCCACCTGACACTTGTATAGAAAAGCCCAACAATAAAACTTCCTGTTTTAAGTTCAGAGATGTTGAATTAGCGATTATAGATTTCATCAATTAATGTGAGTTTGACGACTTTGGCATTCAGATTAAGTTTTCATAATTCATTTGTCAACATGTTTCACAAGAGCCCTACAAAAAAAAAAGAAAAGAAAGAAAGAAAGAAAGACAGAAATAAGGCACTATTGTTTTTTTTCATATTATCAATCATTGAGCTATGTATAAATCAAAGTCCACTCTCTCGTTTTTCTGGTCTTGTCTAAACTAAGGTAAGACAAAAGTACCCAGATTCAGAATTAAGCAGTGTATTGAATTTCAAGTGAGAAGGTTTTTTTTTTGTTATTTTAACAACATTGCAAGTTATTTTACCTAATTTAAGATTGTTTTTAAGTGTGAAAAACTCAAAAAATGATTTTTTAAAAATTAGGAACTCAAAGAGGATAACCAATCATGAGAAAATAGAGCTTGTGTCTTGAACAACGTAACTTAGTTTCAGTAAGTTTAAAAGATATGTTTTTTTTTAAATAAAACAATATTTGATATTAATTATACAGTGAAAAACAAAAGTATCTGCTCTTCTTGTTCATCTTGCTGTGAATGGACACTTACTATTTTGACTTCATTTTACACAAGAAAGCTTTTGTTTGCCAGCCAGTGGAGGTCAGGCTGGTTCGTTTGGGTTTCACATATCAGACGGGGTAGTGTTGGAGCTGAAGACACAAAGATTGGCTTTCACATTTAAAGTGAAATTTACTCACCTCTGGTACAGCAGCTAGGATCCTGCAGCTCTGTGCCTTTTTATGTAAGGTGCAACATTAAAAACATCCTTGTGTACTTTGGGTTTGTATATTGAAATGATACAATTAAACAAAGGTTTTCTAATGTAAGCAAATGTGGCAAGTACTTTCTGTGCATGCATGTCAGTAATTTTCCGATAAATTTCAATCTGCTCCTCAAATGATTGTCGAGCTGTTGGTTAAAGCTGGAAAAGATTAATTTCCCCAAATCTGAAGTCATGCAGGAACTTAATTGTTTGGTGAAGGTGCGGCAAGAAGAGAAACTGAAGCAACAACAGTGGCAAAGTTGAGTGTTCAGGTTCAGTGAAATTGCAAAGTGCAGAACATTTCATGACGCAAGAAGACAGATTCCTGCAGCTTCCACTACAAATACACGCATTATGTTTCTTAAGAGTGTCATTGCCCGTAAAACCATGAAAGCTCTGTAAACTAGACAATCGAATTGGTTCGTTAATCACCTGCAAACAACAGGCAACTCTTTGTCTTGAACTAGTTCCGCAGTTTTCTTCTGTGTTTTACAGTTTCTGACTAGAGACGCATGTTTTGGCATCATTCATCCAACTGGCTGGTTTTCTCACACCAAACTCACCCATTCATGTGGGTTTCCAGCCATGGTCATGGTCGTGGCTGGAAAGCACAAATTTAAGCACATGATGCTGTGCACTGAACAATCATGCTGGCCAGATTTAGTGATGATTAGCCACACATAATTTGTTTCCATCCGTCAAGTTATCCACCCATTCATCTGTCTATTATTTGGACTGTTTTATGTATCTTCTTTGAACATCAAATGATGGCAGAGTGTTCCTTCATCTTAGAAACAGCAAAAGTGTTTTTTTCTTCACTGCAACAATTATAAATGTACCTTTAAAACAATAAGATTATTATCATTTTAGATCTATACGATCTCACAGCACAAAGCATTTAGAAACATGATTAGATATAGGTTCATCTGGATTGCTATAGGAAAGCAGAACTTTTCAAAGTGAGGGCCATCAGGGGGGACCTCAGAAAATTAGTGGGAAACTAAGGAAAAAATTCTTCTGCTAAACAAATTTAGTAATTATTGAAAAGTGATTAAAAGTGAGAAAACACACTAAAAGTTTGTTTCTTTACACATTCTATAGCATTGTCTATGGGTTTGGGGGTCCCCAGCCAAAAGCTAATACTGTATTGGGGGCCTTGGTAATAAAGGTTCCCAAACCATATGATTAAATTATGATTAGTTGTCTCAGGGTTTTCAGTTGTGAATTTAATATGACATCGGCAATTTGAATAAATTTATAGTAAACTTTCAAAACTTAGATATTTTGTTTAAAGGAATAGTACACCCACAGAATAATGTAACTTTATTTTCCACTTACCCTCATGGTGACCAAGACTCTGGAGCACTTTTTTAATATCTCAAATGTAGCCGGCGATCAGGAAGGCTTTTCGTTTCCACCCAACTTATAATGGAGTTCGCCAGGGACTGAGCCAAAAAGGTCCATAAAAGTCCACAAAAACTTGTCAATATTCCTCCATACTGCTCGTCCAATGCAATCCAAGTGTCCTGAGTAGGTAGCGTCCATAATTCACTCGTAACGACGTCATTTAGTATATTTTTAGAGCCTAAACAGTAGTACATCGCATCCCCTGCGAGCATGCCGATGCGTGTTCACGAAACTACGGAAGCCGCAGCAGACGAGATCGCGCGTTCTCTTTCTCTTTCTTTCTTTGTTTTAAATCAATATCTAACCCCTCTTGGACCCGCTTGTGTTTGTCTGCAGCTCTGTCGCTCTTAGCACAATGTAAACAGCAAATTTCTTCTTCTATGCTTGCATTATTGGCAGAGTGGGCTTTGAACCCCGAGGCTTCCTTAGTTTCATGAATGCGCATATGCGTGCTTCGCGGAAGTAAGATGTACTACCCTTTAGACTCTAAAAATATAGTAAATGATGTTGTTTCGAGTAAATAATGGACTCTACCTACTGAGGACACTTGGATTACATTGGACGAGCAGTATGGGGGGAATATTGACAAGTTTTTGTGGACTTTTATGGACCTTTTTGGCTCGGTCCCCGGCAAACTCCATTATATGAAAGTTGGGTGGAAACGAAAAGCCTTCCTGATCGCCGGCTACATTTGAGATATTAAAAAAGTGCTCCAGAGTCTTGGTCACCATGAGGGTAAGTGGAAAATAAAGTTACATCATTCTGTTGGTGTACTATTCCTTTAATATAAGCTTGTCCTATTCATTATTTAGGCTTATGTCATATTGTCCAACTAATATAATGGGTCTAATAAACATGACATTTAGCCCATTTTATTTGTTGTTGTTTTGTTTTTTATTTTTTATCTGAGTCAGCTGGATTGTAACCTGACTCTGCCGGATGAATTTGCTCCCACATATCCATCTGGGAATCATCCGTTAGAGTAGTTTTGGGAAGGGGCGAAAATACTGGTTAGCTGATTGGATAAGGCATCTGTTTATCACCACCTATGTTGGTGATAGATGGGCCAAATCAACCAATCAGATCAATGAAGCATATGACGTACTAACAGAGCGACGACAAAAACACCACAAGCCAGGCTACTCTTGCTGCTGCCGGCAGTGGCTCATTAGCTCAGCAAACAAGAAACATGTCGGCAGTAATTCCGATAAAACTTAGGCAATAGCCTCGCTGACACTAGTTTCATCCGCTGAAGCCACCATATTGTTTAGACTAAACTGTCTCTTCTTTTTGTGTCACACCTCAACCCACCTTAAAGCCAACACTGACTGGACGTTCATTTGGTGAACTGCTCCAAATTCTCTTCAACGGAAAGTAGTCAGACTGATCTGCGAGTGAAAACCTGAAGCTCGCGAGATCACGATGGTCTCACGAGGCTAGCTGGATTGATCCACTGTAGAAAATTGCTAGTCAGTCACACCTTAACTCTTTTGTGTGTTATTTGTGAGATAAAGGATTTGTGCTATTTAACCTACATACTTAAATATTTTGTATAATTGTTTGTTTGATATTATCTGATTGTATACATTTTTCCACATTTATGTATATAGTTATTTATAAAGGGAATAGAGCCAAGATTAAGAAATGAGACTTGCGAGTACCGCGACTGGCGCTGCAGGTAACTGCAGCCACCAACCAAGCCGACAAGTGAGCACGCACAAACGGATGCGGGTTTCTGCTGATTGGAGCTGTCGGGTACCTGTTTTATTATTTGGACTGTTTTATGTCTGTAAATCTGTAAATAAGGACGAATCGCCACAAATAAAACACTTCAAGCTCACGGGGGGGGGGGGGTTCGACTAATGTTTCATAACAAAACATTGGTGAAATGAAGGAGTTTTGGCAGATAATGCCTTATTTAGAGGCTGCACGGTTGCCCATCACTTCCATTATATTGGACATAAGCTGATCTTGAATGGATCTAAATATCTCCCAAAGGAATTCAAGTTGCACCCAAACTGTCTGGGTGAGTAAATAAATGTATTCCATGCTAAAAAATAGGTCCAGGTTGAAAAAAAATTAACTTCCCCTTTAATCTCCCGCTCCATTCTTCCCTCACTCATTAACAAGACCTCAAGAAACTTGAACTCCTTCACCAGGGGCAGGAACTTTCCCCTGACCCGAAGAGGACACTCCACCCAGTAAGGGAGTAAGTAAGGGAGGCAGGAAAGGATGCTGTCAAGCTGAAGAGGGAGCCCTATTGGGTTTTCTTGGCCTGTGGGACTCTCGAGGCAGCTGACAGGCATCAGCAGGCTAAGCGGAACGTAGCTCTGGCAGTTGCTGGACATGGGAGGAGTTCGGTGAGGCCTTGGAGAACGACTTTCAAATTACTTTGAGGAGGAAATTGCATGGACATCGGGGACAGTGCCTCTGGACTGGCAGACTTTTGCAAATTTACTGAAACACTTTCACAAATATTTACCCAAACACTTTCACAAAGACATAACCTGGAGGTGATACCTTGGGGTTGGGACAAGACAGTGTGAAGGTAGCTGAATCAATCCAGCCAGTTTGTCAGCTAGCACCTTAAACAGAAGAGATGTTTTGCCAATTTTGTAGCAGTTCTGTGAACTGGGAAACAACTTTTTGTGAGTTCTGTGGACAATCCCTTAATGTTCTCAATCATTTTGATGAGTAGAAGGTGGAACCAAGCAATCAAGGGGAATCTTCTAAACCATGTAAGTGCTACATTTTCCATGACATTGGGCTTGCATGTGACTGAAGTTACATCGTTTTTCTAAATGTCACAATTAATCATTGGCTTATGATGGGTTATCATTTTGGACATCAGTAATTTAGGAAGTAATAAACTAACATCTCGCAGCCACTCTGAGAGAGGCACTGGCTGAGCATCTGACTGGATTGATTCAGCTACTGAGTTGGTACTGTCTTGTCCCAACTTCCAACACCAAGGTATCACTTTTGGCTCATGTCTTTATAAAAGTAATGAGGTAAATTTGTAGAAAAAGGGGGTTTGTTAAACTTGTAAAGGTGTTTTGTCAAACTTGTAAGTGTTTTGTTAAATTTGTGAAAGTGTTTTTTTGTACTTGTAAAAGTGTTTCAGATCAGTGTAATATTGTTTTGAAATTCCAGGCAATGGTACATATGGGCCTATCTCACAATGACAAAGAATACTCAAAAAATTCCTGGATCCAGATGGGTGATCTAGATCCCCACCAAAATCTGACAAGTTCTTCCATGTGACATTAACAACATTCCCTTAAAATTTAATCCAAAACGGTAATAACTTTTTGAGTTAATTTGCTGACAAACTAACAGACAGACAGACAAACGCCAGAAATTACATGACCTCCTTGGTGGAGGTAGTAAAAACTATGCAGCAATGATTTCTGGAAACTAATTGACCCACAGTCAGTTGTTGCTGCTTCTCAGCTTTGGAACAGCCTGCCCTTCACTATCAGATCTGCACAGTCTGTTGATCTATTTAAATCACTGCCGAAACTCATTCATTTTCAGTGGCTTTTCACCCAGTTTGAGAGTGTCACATATGTTTGTTTGTTTTGTGGTTTTTATGTGTCTTGCGTCTTACTTTATTATGTTTTTATTTCTTGTTTTATGGTTTTCTTGTTTTATTTTTGTACAGCACGTTGGTCAACCAAGGTTATTTTTATATGTGCTCTATAAAAAATTATGACTTGACTTGACACAGTATACACAGTACACAGTACCCTGGCTGTAACCTGGTGTGCATGTACTGTAGCCACTAGATGGAAGCAGATGCTCATGTTATTTCTATGCCAGAGTCAGCATACGTTACCTGCTGAGACCCTGTAATATGAAGATCTATTAAACCTGCACAGGAAAGATAGAGCATATGGGTCCACAGTTCTGTAGTCTGAGTCATTTGGCTACTCTTGTGAGACTGATGCAACGATGACATGCTCAACAGAAGGTGCCCTCTTTTGTGTGAAGAGCTAAGTGATTGCCAGCCTCACCCGACAGATGCTGGCTCTAATGTGCATTACATAAGACATTCAGATGTTGTGCAACCGCTTGAAGCTCATTATTTATTACAGATACGAAATTATATGTCCAAAGAAGAGAGAGAGAGAGAGGTGATTTGATTTAGATTGTTGATTTTAAAAGCCCCCACAACCCTGTGTTGGAATAAGCGGATATAGATAACGGGTGGATGGAGGGTTTAAAAGCACTGTTAAAAGTGTCTTTGCTTTTCAGCATAAATGTGATCCTTGTCATCATCTGTTTCCCCTTTTACTATTCCGTCATCACTGTACATGTCCATGAACCAGATGCACAAGTTTCACAACCTTTGAGGCAGATCATTTCTAATAGGGTCACATAAAATCTGTAAAAGTTGAATGTCATTGTAGATTTCTTTTTTTTTTTTTTTAAATTCAAATCAAGTCATACAGGAGGATAAAACAGACTGCAACAGTTTTCTGTCCTATCGGGTTTCCACTCACTGTGGCTGATGGGTGTCAATAAGGTCAGATCAGTAGTTAGCAAGGGAGCAAATGATGTGTGAGAGTTTGCAGTCTGAGATCAGGCTGATTCTCTGCAGAACCAGTAAGAAGAAACTAAATGTTTTTGATGAAAGTGAATATTTTGTTACAATTAGCAATACCATAAGAAGCAAAAACATTTGAATGGCTTGTTTGACAAACTAGAATGTGTTTTTAAGATTTTAGAGGCACTCTTTGTGGGTGTCTTCCTACATGTTAGTATTTGTTGCCTGCTCATGTTTTAAAATGATTCAAAATATGATAAAACAACCAACATCTGCTGAGTGGGGTTATGTTTACCACATATGTGTGTGTGTGTGTTTTGGTGCAGTCTGTTACAGAAGCTGTTGAATGTGTGTGTCATCTTGTAAAAGTATGTACAGAATTTTGTCTGTAGGACTGAAAATGTGCTCAAACATCATCTCAGACCTTTTGTATTTTGTGGAGAAACCACTAGCTCTGTTGACACAGTGGTTCCACCTTAGGAGCAACAAGGCCTTGCTGATCTTGTGGGTGTGCCACCTGCTTCTCTCTGTTCAAGGGAAAAATGTTAGAATTACAGTGAGTTTAGAAAAAGGATAGAAATACTGCTCCTACTTAAAGGGACTAGAGGCAGGAATTGTGAAAGAATAAACATGCATGTCCGTTTTTTTAATGCTAATGGGTGATGAAGCGCTAAAAACAAAAAGAACGAGCTCACACACGTCTCTCTCCATTGCCTTTAACAGGCTGTGTGTTGCATAATGCGCTGCGATTTTGTGGCCGAATTTCCGCGCAGTCCTGCGGATGTGACGTCAATTTACACTGCATACATGTCTCCAACAGTTTTGATACACGAAGGAGATGGTCGCGGTGGATTCAAACACTGAACGGAATAGTTATGGATCATTCTGCCATCAGCAAACGATCCAGATCAACTGAAAGACCATTAAAAACTGGCACCATGAAGAAAAAGACTTTACCAGCGTAGTAAACAACATAAAAGCATCAGTTTGTGCGCGCTCCCCTGCCAGCTTGGCTGGTGGCTGCAGCTACCCGCAGCATGAGTTGTATCACTCGCGAGACTCATTTCTTAATCCTGCCTCAAGTCCCTTTAACACATGGTTCTATGGGGCAGTTGGAGGGGACTCTTTGGACTTCAAGACTCTGAAGACAATAGGTTTCTATTTGATCGTATAAAGTCTTGTTGTGAAAAGGGATGTCATGAGTTTGGATTTCCTTGGTATGATAAATGAGAAATATTCATATCATTGCTATCACAATTATCACGTATTAATTCATCTGACATTATAAATGTGTTAAATCCCGTGGACACTTCTTGTAGGTCTTGAAGTTGTATTTACATATTTCTGTCTTTTTATGCAAACATAATCTATGCAGCGAAGTAAAGAAAAAGTCCCTTTTCAACAGAATCCATTCTGCTAACAATGTATAAATCTTAAATATTAACTTTGGATTTCTTTAGAGAAAATAGATGGAGAAGGCTACATGACCTTTACCTAGTCTTGGGATGCTACTTTCTGTAAATTACAGTATAAAAATGGTCTTGAACGCTTGTTTTAAACTTGAGTAGAGAATTTTGAAACACAGGGTGAAAAAAATTACACTGAACATTGTATAATAAATAGTTTCTTTTACTGGCTGTCATGGCACATGAAATAGCATCATGCTGATGGCAATGTTTGAACAGGATAAGTATCCAACAAAAAAGTTTTATTTGTTTTTGTTTTTTCATCTATTTAACCCAGGGCTGTCCAAAGTGGGGCTGCCGGGATTGTCAACATTTTTAAAAGAAAAATTTAAACTTACCTTTTACTGAATATCAGTGTATGTCTCATGGGCTTGTGGTTCGTTGGAGTTTGAGGGGTGCATGGTGGTTTTATTTTTCATCATTGCCATTTTCTTGTTTGTGGTTCATAACTATTCTGCTTCTTAAAGATAGTCCGAAGTTCCCCTCGTGAAAATAAACGTTAGAATTGTGCGAGTGAAATCCGTCTCAGACCGCACATTTGGGCCTTTACTCGCGTGCAGTGGTGCGTTTGAATGCAACTCCCTCTCCCCCTGCCTGTAATTCACTCTTTTGCTTTGTTTTGTTGTGTTCCGGATGTTTCTGGGTGGAGACTTCTGTTTATATCACCAGCCAATGACAGAGCTAAGGACACGATGCCGTGTGGGAATAAGCTCATGATTGGAGCAGACACCAGTCACTCAAACTCTTGAAGGAAAAAAGAAAGAAAGAAAGAAAGAAAAAAACGCTGATGCACCGAAGAAAAGGTAGGAGCTTTAGATAATGCAAGTTGGAAAACCAGGGCTAATACTAGTTTGGCTTTTACCAGCTTCTGAGCTTAACCCTGGTTTTCCAATGTACACTGTCTAAAGCTCTTACAGCAGAGTACTTCCTGTTATTCGCTACGTCCGCCGTTTTTCTTTTTTTCTTCAAGAGTTTGAGTGACTGGCGTCTGCTCCAATCATGAGCTTATTCCCACACAGCATAATGCCCTTACCTCTGTCATTGGCTGGCGATATACAGCAATCTCCACCCAGAAACGTCCCGACCAGATGAAAACAAACGGAAAAGGAGGATTACAGACAGGGGGAGAGGGAGTTGCATTTAAACTCATCTCTGCATGAGAGTAGAAGCCCAACGGTGAGGCTTGAGACGGATTTCACTTGCGCAAATCTGACGTTTTATTTTCAGGGGGGAAACTCCGGAATCTACCTTTAATAATGGAAAACATTTTTTTTTCTTTCTTTCTTTCTTTCTTTCTTTCTTTCTTTCTTTCTTTCTTTAGTTCTTTCTTTCATTAGTAATTGCAGCAACAATTACTATTCTCCCTGGGGTCTAATTTCACATTACATTTTACATTTTTACACTATTACCCACACTCTCTTCCTCACCCCCCTCCACCCATACAACCCATCCACCCCCACACACACATCGTCAAGTCAATTCTTTAACAACAGCTCAATCAATCAGAAATTTCAGACAAAAAACACCTGATGTTGATTTTCCCTTTCTCCAACACTGAACTGCACATCCTCTGTATGAAAAGCTATTTAAATAAAATGTTTATCAATTTATTAATCATTTAATTTCTCTGTTTTTTTGTTTGTTTGTTTTTGTTTTGCTTTTCTTTTACGTGACTTCTGTCTTGTCCATGCAAAGAGAGAGAGAAACCTCATTAACCTGTAGATTTTCCTTTTGCATCACACATGCACAAAGCCAGCAAACACCACACAACACAAAAGAGATACCTACAACATGAGCCTCATCCACAGTTGTTAACAATAACAAGCCTGTTTTCCAATGCAGATGTTCATTGAAGCTGATGCAACTAAACAAACATCCAGCAAATAAAAACGACTGGCGACAGACTGATGAGGGTTTCTTATAATATCTTAAGTTACCAAAAAGAAAAAAAAAATGTATGTACAAACTAGCATGGCACAAGAAAGTCAAGCCGGAAATAAAACAGACTGGCAACAATAGACAGAATCCAAAACATTGCACGACCACAATGACCATGTTTTAACACAATAAGAGTAGAGCAATCATAAAGGTCAGAAACAAAACTCTCACAAAGTAAAACAAGTTTTATAACCTAAGATTATCTGGCAATGGACCTTGTAAAAACCCAAATCCAACACAGCCTAAGATATTGTAAAAAGTTGGAATGAATAAAATGGTGAAACAACCCCAATCCCCCCCAAAAGTTGGGGGTGTTGCATAAGATGTAACTCAAAACAGAACCCAATGACACACATATTTTATAAACTCCTATTTTATTGCCAATACAACATAAACAGCATGTCAGATGCTGAAACTGAGACATTTTATTGCTTGATGGAAATTCTTAGCTGATTTTGAAATTGATGGTAGCAACACATCTGCCATCAAAAGGGCAACAAAAGATTGAAAAGTAATCAGCACAAAAAAAGAGAAAAAAAAAAATCAGAGGACCATACACTTTTTCGTAATGTCTGCTCTGTGAAACCTTTCACACACTCCCATCAACACCTTTGTCAAACTGTAAACTCTGCTGTCAACTACTGACTCAGTACAAAAAGACACATCCTCAAGAGGTTTGTACAAACCTTTTGGAAGCCGATCTGTCCCCTGTGGAGTGTGTTAAGAGAGGGAGCTGACCTCTTTGCATTTCAAAGCAATTCATGAGTCAAATTGGGCATCTCCTAATGTTACAGGTGTAGTTATATCTAGTGGGTTATTATGTTTCACACATCAGGACATCATGTAGAGAAAAACCCAAACATTTGGTTTTTAGTTGGTCTTCAAATTACATGAATATAATTCAGGATAAACTAAGCCAAATTGCAGAAGTAATGTCTAAAACGTTCTTTGCAACCATTTATTTATTTTAGCAGCAATGGCTTGATGTAATCATTTTCTGCATTACAATATCTAGGGGTGGGGTAAAATATTGATTAATCAATGCATCGCAATATTTTCCTACACAATGGGCTGTGTACAACTCCACTGCTTCCTGAACTTAAGCCAGCACCTTTGTTTCCTGTCTTTCATTACTGGACAAACTGATTAATCCAGGTGTGTCTGGCCATTTGCCTCACGGCTACTGAGGTCAGACACATCTGAAGGAGTTGGCTTAAACTCAGGAGGTGGAGTTCTGCAGATGCCCTATTCAATATTGATTTGGCATATCCTCTCTACTGATTCACCTCCTGATGTCTGGGGGGGTGCTGTACGTGTTATTTAGGTTGTATGGACGGAGGCCGCATTAGATCATACAACAAAGAAATGGCAACCATGTTTCATTTTCAGATGGTTTTTGCTCAAAAATGTGTCCTAATTATTTCTGTTTTTTTACTTCTTACTGAATCAACATTGAAGCATTTAAATCAATATCAAATCGAATCAATATGGAATTGAATTGCAACCCAAAGAATCAAAATTGTATGGAATCAGGTTCTAAACAATACCCAGCCCTAACAATATCAGTCTTTGGGATCATTGTGGAGGATTCTCAACACTCTCTTTGTACAATACTGGTTAAGTTCATTGAGATTTGGAGTATTTGTTTATATGCAGCTCTGTTCAAGATCCCATCGCAGCCCTTTAATCAGGTTGAGATCTGGACTTTGATGGGACCATTACAACACTCGTGATTACTTTCCCTTCCAACTATTCAGCTGTAAATCTCCTGGTTTGTCGTTTCATAAGCAAGTCTGCTCTCAGGCGGACATCCTCATAACATTTGACACTAAAACACTTGACATATAAAAGAGGTTCATAATTGACTCAATAGTTATGCTTCCATTGTGGTTTTTGATGAGCACATTGTTAGCTTTATAGCATAATTGCCAAGTCACATTTTGGCCAAATTGTGACATCTGCTCTCCTCGCACTGCAGATTCACTGTACATTATCATTTCCAAAAAACCTGGTGGCTGCTCCGCGGGCTTGGGTTCATGGTTAGCTGCATTACGGGGGTCTACTGGCATGGGGGATGCTTGTTCTGCCGTGTCCGGGCAAGAGTGAGGTGGGTGTGTGAGAGCAAAAAAATGTGAGTGTGAAAGGGGAAATTTATAAGGTGTAGGAGGGATGAGGTGTGTATCAGTGGGCATGGTGTACTCAGGTGTACAAGGACTGGTGTTGGAGAGAGTGAATGTTGGAAAGTGACAGGAGGGAGGACCGTGCAGGAGGGGAGGGATGTGTAGAAAGAGGGTGGGGAGGGTGTCCAGGGTGCATATGGAAGAAGAAGTAAGTAGGAGCGAGGTGTGTGTGTGTGCGAGTGTGTGTGTGTGTGGGCAGGGGGAGATGTGTGTGAGTGGTTGGAGGAAAGAATTGATGGGGGAGGGAGGGAGGCTTGTGCTTCTGTGTCGGGTTGGAGCGATGTGGAAACATGTGCGAGGGGGTGGAGGAAGAAGGGGTGTGAGTGTGTCAGGTTGGAGGAAAAGGTGTGTCAGTGCATGTGTGGGGGGAGTGCATGTTGGTATTGGGGGTATAGGGAGGTGGGTTAGTACTGTATGTGGGTGGGGTGGAGGGAGGAGTGTGTGTGACTGACAGGTTGGGGGGGGGTGTCAGTGCATGTGTGTAGGGGGAGTGCATGTGAGTGTTGGAGATATAAGGAGGTGGGGGTGTATGTGTGCCGCCTGGGTCGGGTGGGGGGCTGTCCTTGGGCACTTGGGCCCTGGGCTCCGAACTGTACCTGCCCCGGGGGGGCGGTGCCCGGCTGGGTCGGCCGTTGCTGGTCTTTGTCCGCTGGGGCCTGGGCCCCGAGACCACTGGGGGCATCAGCTGGGGCCACCCTCTGGGGGAATGCATGTCCGTTCCTTTGGGGGGGTTGGCTGGGGTCCAAGCCTATGGGTGACTGCTGGTGGCCCAAGTCTCGGGCCATGTAGGCTTCCTCCTCTTTGCAGAGACGAGGTTGCATCTGCATGACTGCATTACCATAGAGCATCTCTTTATTCTGCATGATAACACTGTGATGCTGCTTCCTGTTGCATTTACTAGGTTTTACCTCTTTTCTGCGTAGTTCTGCGTGTGTATGCATGATCTTATGATACTTAAAGGTGTCATAACTTAATGTTTTACATACACAATCCTTCTTAAATTATCTTCAAATTCATTTTTAATCATAGTTGGGTGGGAGGAAAATTTAATGAGCACATTTTTACTTCTTTTTGTCCCAAACTTTCTTTTGTCATTTTTTTTGTGGCGGATTCTTAGTTTTGTTCTCCAGCAAAGGCCTTAGAAAGTTGTGTAGGGTTTTCTGTATAGAAGTATCAGTTGACTGTGCAAGTGTATTCATGTTTCTCTCTCTCTCTCTCTCTCTCTCTCTCTCTCTCTTTTCTTCACTCCTTTCTCTCTGTTCCACTTTCTATCATTGCGTCTTTTAACATTCAATTTTCTATTGTCAAGCCCAGCAATATGATCTAAAATGCTGTTATAAACAAATGCCTAATTAAAGAAATGAAATTAATAAAGACAGGATATAAAGGGGAGCCTTATATTCATAAGCTTCCCTTGGCAAAGCAAATCTGTTCAACACAATAAAGCAGCCAGATCATCACTCTGCTTGCTACGATGCTGGATAGGACAAGTTGAAAAAAAAAAAAAAAAAAAAAGGACCGGGTGCATGAAAACAAAAAACATATAAACCTAAGTTGCAACATCCATCGTCACTGCTGTCAATTCCTCTACCATCTGGTGACACAATACAACCCAGATTATTCAGTTTTAACCATTCCATGGAAATATGTCTAATTTAGTCTTATTTTATGCAAATTTCTAAAAAAAAAAAAAATAAATAAATAAATAAATAAATAAATAAATAAATAAATAAATAAATAAATAAATAAATAAATTTCCAGCAGTGGTGTGGTGGATAGAACTATCACCTCACAGCAAGAAGTTTCCTGGTTTGAACTTTGGCTTAAGTCTTTCTGTTTTGACTGTGCATGTTCTCCTGCCCAGGTGGTACCCTGCCTTTCGCCTCACCACTGGAATAAGTTGCAGCCTACTCACCACTCTGCACTGAAATGAGCAGGCATAGAGAGTGGATGGAATTTGATAGTATTTTATTGAAAATGTTTGAGAAGCTACTGAAGTCGATGTACATTAGACTGTAATTGGAGGGTAATTGTATCATTACCCAAGTTAGACATTTCACATACTGTCTTTGATGGTAAATGGACTGTACTTGTGCTGCACTTTTTCAGTCATACACTGACCACTCAAAGCACTTTACACTACATGCCACATTTACCCATTCACGCACACATTCATACTCTGATATGCATATCAGGAGTCAAAGTGGGGCTCAGGGTCTTGCCCAAGGACACTTCAACATGTAGCCTAGGGAAAACTGGAATCAATCCAACAACCCTCTGGTTAAAAAATGGCTGATCTTCCACCTGAGTTACAACTGCCCTGGAATTGAAACATCCTTAACCCCACTTGCCTCCAGCTTATCCGGCCTTTTCCTATGTTATATGTAAGAGAGGATTTGGATGTACTTATAATACAGGGTCATGAAACTGACATCCAGAAAAGCTACGACAATTTCAATCTCTTTTTTTTCCCCCATGGCTTTTTGCTGAAATCCATGCAATGTCCAGACCCAAAGTCTTAAAAACCTTTATTGTGCTTCCATAAAGACATCATCCGGAGGTCGGTGTATCATGTCCTTCAAATGTAAATCTGGAGACATCTCTATGTCATCCACAAATGCAGCTTAAAGCACTGTCGAGGAAAGAAGATGCCAATTGTGAATCTAATCCTGAAATACAACTGTCTCCTTAAAGCTCATTTGATATTTACTTGGGGAACGTGGAATTTCTTTTGTGTGTGTGTGCTCAGAAAAGCTGAAATTTGAAATCTACTACTATCTACTGTCAATATGTGCTTATTTCACTTCAGGGTCAGAGGAGGACTGGAGCTTATCCTGATATACCTTAGACAGGTCAACAGCAAAATATGAAAACATTTTTGGAAATCATTAATGCCACGTCCTCTAAACTAAAGAGGAAAGGGAATGTATGACTTGTTTTCAGCATTAGTTGAAAAGCCAGCATCTCTGGTGATCAGGTAGTCAAGTGCCACTCCTGAACAAACTCAAGAGCCATTTTACTCTACCTGCCCTGTCGTCACTCTGTCTCTTGCTGCTAGCTGTGAAAAAACAAATCGCTTGCTTCAATAGCCTGGTACCATTCAAAAAATGAACATATGACTCATTTCTTCACTGAAATCTCAGCAGCAGTAGACTCTTACTGCTGGCATCTTAAAGGATAACTTTATTAGTTTTCAACCTGGACCTTTTTTCTAGGAGTTTATATGTGCATTTACTCAGGTTAAATTTCAATATCAGTTTGACTCCTTCGGACAATATGTCGTAGGTTTGCCCTCTGGCGTATATACATATATGGGAGAGACGGGGCTTTGGAAGTGGGCCTCTATATAAAGCATTATCTGCACCAAAACTCCTTCATGTGACCAATACTTAGGGCCGGATCTATCAAAGGTTTGCGTGTATACAAACGTGAGCTACTTCACTGCACACGCTAAAAAATGTACAAACTGATCTATTAACAGCGTGCTAAAAGGGTTCGGTCTTTAAAACATGCTAAATAGCGCCTCTTATCCATTTAGTACTTTTTCTGCAATGAATATGCAATATGGGGAGTTTACACGCAAAAGTGCATGTAATGGGAGGAGAAAATGTAAATATATCAATTTAGCACTCGCAAGGTGATTTATCAACCATGAGACACATTGCCTTGCAGGTTTTTTGCGTGTATTTCAGTGCGTCTGAAAAGCAGGTGCAACTTACAGCTTTGTGCACAAAAGGCTGCAACTTCTAAGAGGGCGCGCAACGATTCAAAATCATTTTTAATGAGCAGTAAGGGCAACGTATTTAGTTCTCAATGTTAATTCAATACAAATCAATACAGCAAACCACTATATAACACTGGTGTAAAATATTCTGGATAAATGAAAGTTTGCAGCCACTGTGGATTAATGAGAACTAAGCTGCATTAATTGTGTCCCCCCCCCCCCCCCCCCCTTTTTTTTTTTTTTTTTTTTTTGCCAATGTCACGTTTTAATCGGACAGGACCACAGGATCACCTGGCAGCGCGAGCCTCTGAAACCGTTGGCATTGTGCCAAAGTGCGCACCTTCTGCGTAATAGAGCTGTTGGAGCTGCAAATACTTAGCCTCGTAAGATCATCCTGATCTCGCGAGCTTCAGGTTTTCACTCAGAGATCAGTCTGGCTACTTTCCTTTGAAGAGAATTTGGAGCAGTTCACCAAATGAACGTCCAATCAGTGTTGGCTTTGAGGCGGGTTGAGGTGTGATGCAATGATAAGCAACAGCTCAGTCTAAACAACATGGCGGCTTCAGCGGACGAAAGTAGTGTCAGCATGGCTATCGCTCAAGTTTTATTGGAATTACAGAGTATTTCTTCACTGAAAGGAGCGCAAAACACTGCTCTTGAGGATTTTCTTAAAAGAAAAGATGTTTTTGCTTGTGTTTTTGTCGCTGCTTTGTTAGTAGGTCGTATGCTTCGTTCATCTGATTGGTTGATTTGTCCCGTTTACAAATAGGCGGTGATAGACAGATGCCTTATCCATTCAGTTAACCAGTGTTTGCCCTTCCCAAAACTACTCTAACAGATGATTCCCAGATGGATATGCGGAGCAAATCCATCTGGCGGAGTCTGGTTAACAAGCACTTTCGTTTGTTTAGCAACTCCTGATCCATGTCCTCATAAACTGGTTACTTCTGAGGCTTTGCAAAGATACATGTATCATTTTTTTATGTTTATGATACTTATTTTAAATTATTTTCATTTATTCCATCCCCCTAATATCTCCATCTTCATCTGGCGCTGTCGTCCCTCGCAATTTCCCACGCTGCAGACCTGGAGACACGGGCGTTTCCAACACGTTTGCACTCGCTATCATTTGCGCCTTCATTCTTGATAAATAACTCGCAAACTGTGGTTCAGCAGCCTCGTGAGACCATCCTGATCTTGCGAGCTTCAGGTTTTCACTCGCAGATCAGTCTGGCTACTTTCCTTTGAAGAGAATTTGGAGCAGTTCACCAAACGAATGTCCAATCAGTGTTGGCTTTGAGGCGGGTTGAGGTGTGCCGCAACGATAAGCAACAGCTCAGTCTAAACAACATGGCGGCTTCAGCGGACGAAACCCGTGTCAGCGTGGCTATTGCTCAAGTTTAATCAGAATTACAGAGTATTTCTTCACTGAAAGAAGAGCAACACACTGCTCTGGAGGCTTTTCTCAAAGGAAAACATTTGCTTCGTTGACCTGATTGGTTGATTTGGCCCGTCTATCACCAACATAGGTGGTGATAGACAGATGCCTTATCCAATCAGCTCACCAGTATTTTCGCCCCTTCCCAGAACTGCTCTAACAGATGATTCCCAGATGGATATGCAGAGCAAATCCATCTGGCTGAGTCAGGTTAGTGGCTCAGCCCCTCGCGCAAAATTCCAGATAGCGTGGGCAAATTACTATGCGCAAATTTGGATCTTGATAAATCCGGCACTTAGAGTAGAATGAATGAACGAATGACTACTATTGTGTTGTAAGTTCAGAGCTTCATGGATTGCAGTTAGTTGTTGTCTGGTTAGCTCGCTGATCTGTCAGTTGTGCTGTGGTGGCATGTGTCATGGGGCGTACGCCGGAGGGTGTCTCAATGAAATATCATCTGAGGAGTCAAAGTGGTACAGAAATTTTACCGGTGAGTAAGTGCACTTATAAACTAGAAATAAGGTCGAGGTTGAAAAAGCAGGAAGTTATCCTTTAACCTTTTAAGATGTGGAGTCCCCCAATGGGCTTTATGCATAACTCCCCTACTTCCTAACTTAAGCCAGCTCTTTTGTCTCCTGTCATTCATTATTGGACGATTTGATTGATCCAGGTGTGTATGACCTTAGTAACAATGAGGACAATGGCCAGACACACCTGAATTAATCAGTTTGTCCAGTAATGATAGTCAGGCAAAGAAGCTGGCTTAAGTTCAGGAAGTAGTAGAGTTGTGCATAAAGCCCATGGGGGGACTCCAGATTTCAAGCAGGTCCAAAAAATAGGCCCGGGGCTCAAAGGGATAAGTGAAAGTCTGCTGCTCTGTTCCTTTATTGAGTGAGGAAGAAACCATTCACTAGTTATGTCTCTCTTGCAAAGGTACAGTAGTCACTTGTAGTAGTTTTAAATAGGCAGTTTTAGCTGTATGAGTTGTATGAGTTAGTATGGGAACTGGGAGTAAATAAAGCTTCTGTGCATGAATTTCCACACACCGGGTGACTTGGTTCAGTGACTCACAGAACTCAAAAACAAAATTCTCTGTGGTGACTTGAGTCAGTAAAAAAAAACAAATTCCCCATCTCCAATGTGGGGGAGGATTACTGTTGATGGAACTGAAACACGACTGACTTACTCAATAACTGTCATCCACCTTTTCGAAAATATGACACAAACATACCTGCATGCACAAAGGCCACAGATATGATGCAGTAAATGCAAAAATATTCATCTCCTCTGTCTGTTGCCACTTACAACAGTTGTTACAGATTATGCATAAAGGCAGTCCAAATGTTGAAATTTTTTATAGGGAAAGTAAAAGAGAAGAAAACTAGAGATGCATTTTGTTTCTGGTGACACCATCAAATCTATTTCCATATATCTGTAAATAATAATAATAATAAGTGTGTGTGGATAAAAACAATAGAGGAAATATAACTTGCCAGCAGCAGAATTGGGAGATTGATATATTTTTTTGTAAACATACATTCTTCATTTTTTTTGTTTGTTTGTTTCTCTTTTTAATCTTCTTCTGAAAAACAAATAAACAAAAAATCTACTTCATGAATATTAATGACTTTTTCACCTTTGCTTTATCTTTTTTTCCCAAGGGAAGTGATGAAGAACCACAGTTGGAGGTTGACATTGAGGAGCCACATAATGATGAGACTCTGGAAGAGACGGTGGACAAAGGTGTAGATTTGGTTTACTCCCTCAACGACAGGCCACCGTGGTATCTCTGCATTCTGCTTGGCTTCCAGGTAAATGAATCATGATTGGTCTTGTGTTACAGGATATGATCATGATGACATATGCAAGATAAAAAGACAAAATATATATAAAATATATATATATTAATTTACTTTTAACCCATCAGTAATGGTTAGCTTTGGTACTCTTTAGTGTGTCCTGGTAAAGCTGGTAAAACAAACAACTAGTTATTTTAGTCTCCTATCAACCATCATTTGTTGTAATTTCTGACCATTTGGTTAATGTTGCATTTACACTTAATACACACTGGACGGCAATTACTACACTTTAGTTTACTATGATGGAAAGCACTTGTACTTGTACTGAAAATGAATCAGACAATAAAATTAATGAGTCGAAAGATGCCACAACATTAACAGATTGGTGCTAGATTAAAGACTTTATACCATGTAAATAAGTGCATCAGTTTCAAACATTGTCACTGCTCATAAACTGGCATGCATTCCTTTGGCATTGTTGTTATATGTAAAGAGGGCAGTGCAAAATTCAGAGTTCACTTCATAGTTCCGATGTCAGTTTCACTTGTACTATAGTAAACATTGTGATGGTGGAGGAGATCATAATACAGTAATGAGCATTCTAAAAAAGAGACATAAAAAGAGGTAGTGCATAAGATGGCGATAGGCTGTGTAGCCATTAAATTCATGGTAGCTTCTTTTTCTTTATTCTTTTCGCTGGTTGCAAACAAGCTAAGCTGTGCGACACTGCCCTCATAGTTTCTGGTGGTAGTTTTTTGTTTGGTGTGTTTGGGTACACTACACACTCTAAACTTTTTTAAAAAACAGACTGAAATATATAAGCATTGTTACAGAAAATAGACTGAAGGCTGCATATGCACTTAACATAGCACATAGGTGAGCTCTCAGGGTTTTTAACCCAGTCATACAAACCAACAGCAGGAGTTGCTGCCCTTCATGTGCATGCTCAGGATGGGGATTGAATCAAAGCCAAGAATGTAACATTGTGGTTTCCGAGATGATTATTAGCTAGACTTTTATTTTTTTTATGAAGTGGCCTATATGAACACTGATTGAGTCACAATAAATTGGCTGAAATTGATTTATCTGTAAAGTCACCAAAGGTGATGCTGCGAATTGGGGTCATACAAATAAAGATGGATTGAATTGTTCTGAATTTGTCTTCAAGCTGTCAAAGGTAACGTGTAACTGACATATACTGTATATGTCTTTTAAAGGTTGAATATGGAACATTTTTATTAAAAGCTATATTTTTAAAAAAATATTACCTCCACAGGTCGTTTGGGGGTGTACAGAATGAAAGTACAACATTTCCCAGAAAAATTATATTTAGCCTAAAAATAATTATAAAATAAATTTTGACGGGTTCGATAATGGCATTTTATTTATGTCTATAAGCCAATACATGCCGCCATTGCAGGTTGCCAAATGCGATCTCTGTGTGGAAAGAATATTTCGGTCATAGTCAGGCCTGTGCAGGGAAAAACCGTGGAGACGACGAGTGAAGCAGCTGCTTCAGAGCCCTGGAGATATTGTTATCTGTTTCTGAGGAGGAGTGATCTGAGAAGAGCAAAACCTGGAGTAAATTTAGGTGAAGACTTCACTAAATGGACCCACATAAACGTTTTCCACGGAGTAAAACACAGAGAAGGCGACTTTCCTCCTGGATCGGTAAGCTAGCTTGTTTGCTAACATGGCTAACGTTAGCTGTCGGTTATAAACTCCTCTGTGTTACTTGTTGGACATGCTGCAGACTGTTGGTCACTTGCGTATCGGCAGTGAGCCTGGCATCCCAGCGGCTGGAGTTGTTTTTCTGCCGTTGCAACTACAACCTAGACACACGTGATGTCGCTGTTCTGTCTGTATTCCATATTCAACCTTTAACATTGCTATTTTTTTTTAAACCTTGATTTAAAAAGACTGAGTGTTTCAGCTGATCTGAGGCTTTCTGCGAGTTTGTTCCACACATGTGGAGCATAGAAGTTGAACACAGCTTCTCCATGCCTTGTTCTGACCAGTTCCAGATGACCTGAGGAGTCTGGTAGGTTCATACTGGGTCAGGAGGTCACTAATGTATTTTGGTCCTAAACCATTTAGAGCTTCATAGAGCAGCAACAGGATTTCAAAGTCTATCCTCTGACGGACAGGCAGCCAGTGTAAAGACCTCAGAACTGGACTGATGTGGTCCACCTTTCTGGTCTTAGTGAGAACTTGGGCAGCAGAGTTCTGAATGAGCTACAACTGCCAATCTGATTTTTTAAGTAGACCTGTAAAGATGCTGTCCAAATAATAAAACCGACTAAAGATGAACACATTTTGAACATCTTGAGGATGAACATGACTAGTTTTTTCCGATTTTGCTAATACATCAGGGGCCTCGTTTATAAAGCTTGCTTATGCAAAAAAACAGGGCCTGAAAGTGGCGTAAGTGATTTTCCACGCAAAGTTTCTGATTGATTAAAACAAACTTGACGGGAAATTGTGTGCACCTGTACGCAAACTCTGAACCTTGCGCACAAACATTTTGGAGATGGGGAAACTGGCAGCACCACTGGTGAGATGATCATGCATTTCACCATCATATCAGACTGGAGACCCTCGTAAACCCACGTCTGTTCCTGGATTGAGCTGTACGATCCATAAGCCTCATTTAAGAGAGCTATAGTACAGCTTCAGTAACAGCAATGGCACTTATTGGTAGGTTGACTGTAACAAGGTGTGGAGGCTGATTGTAATTACTGAGTAAACAGTGACACTCGTGCGTAATGCTTCACAATGGATGCGCTGCACTGCTGGAAGATTATGGAAAGAAGAGGATAAAGATGGAGAGAGTTTTTAGAAACCACGAATATTCCCTGGGCCATAATTACTGACTGATGCCGATAGATTCCTCAGAGCAACCTTCCTGAACTGGGGATTCTTAGATCATTTCAGAGGGTCGCCAGACAATTGTAATTGCTGTAAACTAAATACATTAAGAATTTTTAGGGTTGTCAAAATAAATCTGCCAGTGCAGGAAGATTAATCTGTAGGAATATAAACGCATTCATTTTCTAAGAAATAAATTGTAGCCTAACTCATAATAAAAATCGCAATTTAGCAATATCTTGTAAAACCCCTTCTCCTAGCTTGGTCAGCTAAGTTTTTTTTTTTTTATCATGTTTTCTTTACAGTTGTGTACATATGTATATATGATTATTGTTGCACTTTTGCTTTTTACATTATTGTTATGTTAGATAGATGTTATATCGTAAAAAAAAAAACAAAAAAACAGAGTATTACAAACATTGAATTTACCTTCTGGGATTAATAAAGTATTTTTAATTTCATTTAATTTCATTTCATTTATAATCCACCAAACCCCCCATTATCCCACAAATTCATGAAGATTCTGACAGTTTTCCAGCCTCACATGTAGATGCTGCAGGATGATCTAATATATCGCACAATAAAGAGCTCAGCCGTTGCTGGGGTCAGGAACAACAACGTCTGGTATCTTGGTGGTCGTAGCTCAAAAAGTTTGGGAACTCCTAAATCTATGTGTTGAACTGGACTCGACCGACCCGCCGGAACCGTTTAATCCCAGTGCGCAGCTGTTGACCACAACGCGCTCCAGTGTGCAGCGAGCCGTTGTGTTCATTCACCGCTGCTGCAACGTGCTGTCACTTCTGCTCATCTGTGATTCCACTGTGAAGTCCAAATATAACATTCTTTTGAGCCTCCACCTCATCAACAAGCTCCTCCACTACATTCTCCATGTAACTGCGTTTTCTCGTCTTCTCAGTCGCCACGATCAAGTTTAAATGCCTCATATCAGCTGGCTTATATGCAAAAATATCCATGAGGTGCTTTGCATTGACCCTTCATGGTAGAATGTGGGCGCGTAGGGGGTGGCATATGAGCCAAATTCCCCTACACCAACTTCCAGGGAGAGTGTGATTTATAAAGGGGAAATTGCTTGGATTTTTGCGTACGCCCGGTTTTATAAATCTGAATATTTTTCGGCGCACGCAAACTTTGGGTTTTTGGCGCACGTACACTTTTAGTATAGATCCTGCGCACAGTCTTATAAATCAGGCCCCAGATCTTTTACCCTTCAGATGTTCTTCAGGTGGTAGTAAGCTGATTTAGTGATTGCCTTAATGTTTATTTATTTATTTATTTTTTTTTAAAGTTTAAGTATGAGCCCATCGCTACACCCAGATTTCTGGCCTGGTTGGTGGTTTTTAGGTGTATAGACTGAAGCCATGTGGTGAGTGACCTGCAGTCATCCGGTGGCAACCCTGTTTTTGGAAGTTGGGGATGCTGCACGTGTGCTGCTTTGGCTACTATCCACGGTGCTTCGCCTGTGACTGGTCTGTACTTCTGTGGCATATAGTTTCCCTATTGAATGCTGACTGGTCAGTCCTTTGATGTGAAATCGGGCCTTCTTTGTACTCGATCAGAATGTGTGGGTCATGAAACTAATTGGAAAAAATCTTGAGTTAATTAGTTCACTTTCGCCAAGTGGTGCTAGTTGGATACACCAGATTACAGCAACTACACTAAGCTAAGCTGCTGCCAGATTCAGAGAATGACTGGGTCGGTTGGAAAAAGCTTCTGCCCATATGTCCAACTCAGGGGACTGCGGGGGGAGGCTCAGTTTTACCCAGGGGTGGCATATGCCTTAAAGTTTTGGGGGTTTTTTTCTTGGTATTTATTGCACAAAGTTGACTGTATTATAAAAAGAAAAGAAATACTCCACTGTTTTTTTAAGTTTAATTTAATTTATTTTCTATATCACAATTACAAGTTGCCCAAAGTGTAGCCTGGTACACCAGCCTGACTAACGCCATTTATGAGATACATGGCAAGTCAATCTGGGCTCCTTCCACTGGAGACTGATTTCCAATGCGAGACGAGAGGCGGAACTAATGGGAGGAAAGTGAACTGGAGAGAACCAATCAGAGAAACATGTAAATGATGCAAACGTCTTCTTCTAAGAGGAAAACATGGAGGAAAGCCTTCAGAGCAGCAAACTGTTGCAGGTTTAAGGACATTTGCAGCTCATTAAGACATCAGAAAGGGCATTGTTATTTAGTCGTTCCTCTGCAGCTGCCATTCTGACTGTTTATGTTTAGAGAAATGAGTCTTTGAAAAAGACGTGACTTGCCATGTATCTCATACATGGCGTTAGTCAGGCTGTTGTACCAGGCTACCCAAAGTGCTGAACAAAAAACGACCTTGGGTAACGACCTTACTGCCCCTGTTAGATTATTGCAATGTTGTTTATTCTAATGTACCTGTCACTTGTCTCTATATGATGGTCTATCATGGTGCACTAAGGTTCATAACAGGATGTAAATCTCTCACTCACCTCTGTCATTTACAGTATACAGTATTCTAAGGTGAGCTGAGCTCACAGGACTTGATTTCCTTCACTGTTTCATCAGTATGGTCAGAACTTGGAAAAAATTCATTCTTCTACTCTGCCCCATCAACATGGAATACTCTGCAGCAGGATCTGAAGCTTTCCACTTTGGTCACATTTACAGTGACCAATTAACCTAACGTGCATGTCTTTGGACGGTGGGAGGAAGCCGGAGTACCCGGAGAGAACCCACGCATACACAAGGAGAACATGCAAACTCCACACAGGAAGGCCGCCGTTGGAATTGTTCGAGCCCCTCCCCAGCCCGGAATCGAAGTGACCTTTTTACTGTGAGGCTGTGGTGCTAAAACAAATAAAACAAAGCAAACAGTTGGATCCGCATAGCCATTTAAAAGATTAAAAACATCATAACAAGTAGGAAAACAATGAAAGAGTAAGATAATGAAAGAATAAAAATAGGCTCTTAGGCTCTAAAAATATACTAAATGACGTCTCGAGTAAAGTCTGGATGCTACCCACTCAGGACACTTGGATTACATTAGACAAGCAGTATGGAGGAATATTGACAAGTTTTTGTGGACTTTTATGGACCTTTTTGGCTCGGACCCCAGCAAACTCCATTATATGAAAGTTGGGGGCATAAGAGAAGCCTTCCTGATCGCCAGCTGCATTTGAGATATTAAAAAAGTGCTCCAGAGTCTTGCTCACCATGAGGGTAAGTGGAAAATAAGGTTACACCATTCTGTGGGTGTACTTTTTCTTTAAAAGCTACCACCAAAGAGATCATTCCAGTGCTGCTGTGATGTCAGGTCAAGTTGTGCTTATACTCCCAGATCTAATATGATAGCCCTGCTGCACAAGGTTAGGGTTACAGTCGGCTACGGAGAAATTCTCAATAAAGTGCTCCTTGCTTACATGAGGAAATCAGACTCAGGAGGCCATGAGTTGATTAAGCAGCCAGAACTTTTAAATCATGCACTAAAACTAGTTACTAGGAAGGAAGGAACTCTGAAGTGCTCTTCAAGAATCATCTATTTATACACTTTTAAAATGTGATATTTTTATTTTTATTTTTTTTACCCTCTGCTCTTGATCAGTCAAACCAAAGGAAAAACAGCGGTGGAGGGAATGTTTAGTTGATTTTTTATAGCTTACTGTATACCGCCATATATAACACTGAAGAAAAGCACATTGAATTCAAATCAATTCAGAAAATAATCCCTCTTTAAATGTTATGCTTAATAACTTTAGACAATTGCTAAACATTCATGGAAAACAGAAGTAAGTTGTTGGGATTTGTTGAGGTACCGCT
The DNA here is from genome assembly GCA_023101725.1 of Atherinomorus stipes. NCBI lineage: Eukaryota > Metazoa > Chordata > Actinopteri > Atheriniformes > Atherinidae > Atherinomorus > Atherinomorus stipes. The sequence goes on from JALJCO010008957.1 coordinate 103,400, forward strand.
TACTTTAGAATGTCTTTTTGAATTTGCTACCAATAATGATGAAATAAAAGCTGTATACAGCTGTCCAAAGACATGTACACTCTTCACCCGGATTTTAGATTTACTTAAACTATTTAATAAAAATGTAATAAAATAAATAAGTTTGAGGTCATTACTAAGAAATATGAGTGCACTCTGCTAGAAAAAGTTAAATGTGTGAATAATTTAAAGTTTAATGGACACAGATTTCTAAGGTTTGCAAAATGCAAATGTAAGGGAACAAGTTTGAACATGATAGGTTAGTTGGTCTTTCAAAATTCCCTCATAAAAGGGTTTTATGAGGGTTTTTCCCTCATAAAATAAATGTTGTAAATAAATATTGTTCCATACAGCACTCAGGTGTAAACATAACACCTTCAAACCCTTATGTGATACAACAGTAAATGGGGAGTCACCATCAACACAGCCACTTTTGAGTCTGTACCACTCATTATTTCCCATAGAATTGTAACTGGAAGCTGTATTACACAAGGAGAAAGTCATATCTTAGCTCTGTACACTCTAAAAAGGATATTTGAGCTTAGTTGATATGAAAGAATAAGTTTTCATTGATGTGATGTAATTATATTGGTTTGGTGATGGAATCTTTTTTTGTCAAAATAACCTAAAAAAACAACACTCTAATCTGACTTTTTTTTTTTTTTTTTTTACTTTCACTCAAAGTAAATTTATTAAGTTGTTTCAGCTTTAGCATGCACGAAGAGCAAAGGGGGTTGGGCTATTTTCAAAATTCAATGCATCTGAACCACAAAGACTCATGGGAAATGCAGATTCAGCAGGAATTTAATCTTTTATGACTGTTATCCTATAAATTGGAGTTATGTGTTTACTGCCTTTTTATGTTCACATTCAGAGAAAGTTGTTAAGAAATTCTGTTCAGTTTGGACATTAAAGTTGCACCATGAGTATGAAGAACAGCACAAGGAGATAGACTTGGTTACAGATAAAAGCCAATCATCTTCTTCTTCGGATGATTTCCAACAGGCTTGGTGCCACATGGCATGTTTCTGCCCTTGGTTAGCCACACATGGAAAGGCATCAATGTCCTACGTGGCACCTAGCCTGCCAGAAATCATCCAAAGGAGAACAAATGATCTACTCTATTGGATACTTTAACTGAATGAAGTGAACTGAACATAATTTGCTATAACATTCAAGTTTCTTAAATTAAGTAAAAAATTTCAGGTGAAATTAAATTAGATTATTGGGCTTAAGTGGGGATAGCAACTTCATTGATTTTATTTCAAACAACTTGAAATAAATGGTTTGCTTCAATGTAAAAAAAACAGTTTGCATGAACTTAAAAAAGTTAGGTTGAACCAACTTTTTTTTTTATTTACATTGAATTAATGCAGAAATATTTGGTGTGACTGATTACCTTAATTTTTTTTAGGTTAAGCCAAAGCTAACATTTTTTCAGTGTAGAGCCAGTGAGTTCTCCAGACAGTGGACACATGTTCTGGATGTCTCCACATATCAGCCTCTTCTGACTTTAAGGTTTATGACAAAGATAAAGACCATCGTGACTGTTATAAAGAAATTTGTCAAGCCAATATCTGAAATGGTATGGGAGTTTAGTGGTGTCCATGACACAAATGACTTGTATATGCGTGTGGGGGGCCATTGATGTAGAGGTATAGAAGGGAAATTTGAACAAACTGCAACCATCAAAGAAATATATTTTTTTGGGAGGTCAGTGGTTACTTCAGTGGGACAGTACAAGGTGTGATTCTGTATGATAGCAGTGTGGCTTCACACAGACAAAGTATGTTTGACTGTTCTTCCTGTCGTCAACGTTTGTATGTTGTTGAAAATGTATGCAACGCACCGGAGGACAGATTCAACAGATTTGTCAGAGTCTTTCTCAGAATTGTTGGCTAGAAGGAGAAGAGATGTATACTGTCCACCTGATGATACTGTGCTCTTTCACGTTGCCAGGTGGGTCAGATTACTTTGCAGCTGTAATAACTTATCTTCCACATAGATCACAGTAGTTTATTTATTTATTTGTTTGTTTATTTGTTACAGTGTATGCAATAGCCCCTTTTCATTTTTGTCACCCCACTGGTTCTAACTCAACATGTTTTCTAAGAAATTAGAATCAACACCTTGTGACAGTGTGGATGTCACGAGGTGAATGGTCAGCACGCATGACTCTCACCGGGGAGTCTGGGAATCGAATCCCGCCCAGGCCCTCTGTTCAAGGCCAGATTATCCAATGGGCATTCTGGGCACAGGCCCCCACTGTGAGGAAAAGAACAGAATTGGATCAGAGGCTCCGCTTGGCAGGAATATGTAAAATGCATCGGTCATCCAGCCAGTAGGAGGCCCCTGGGGGCTAGCTGACCATGAATACTACAGAGTAGCGGCTCTCTCAGTGGAGAGTTTGGTTTGTAACCAGACTGGTCAACCGGAGGAGAACTCATGAGAGCGGGCCCACCGCCACCTCTCAGTCTGGCCACCCGTAGCAGCGCCTTTTAAACTGTTGATAGGAATGGTCAAGTCAACAATTATCTCTTATGTTGTGTTTGTGTCGAAGATGAGCTGATTGTTTCTGCACCATCTCACCAAGTGACTGACCAGAAATGGTGAGAGTACAGTGCCTAAGGGTAGAGCTGTAAATTCCCCGGTGGTTTACTGAAAACAAGTCAAAGGACCACATTTCCACTTTATCTGGATCATATCAGTGTTGGGGCAAAAGCCTGAAAACTTGGACTTGACATATATTTCATCACACTAAATCACATCCTGATAGAGCATATAGCAGGGGTCCCCAATTAGCAGCCCGCGAGCCACATCCGGCCCGCGACAGCAAAATGTCCGGCCCGCGCAGACCCAGTGAGACAATGTAATAAACTTCAAAAAGGTGAAATAAAGCATGTTTGGTTCTTTTTCAGTGTTTCCAACCATTACATAGGCAAGCTTCTCTGGTGTAAGAACCAACAGCAGCTTATGAAGGTCTCTAGGCCTGTTTCAGTTTAGTGAGATGAAGGAGGAACAAGTCGCTCCTGCGATGAGCAGCCGGAGTTTTTTCTCCTGCACACAGAGAGTGCACATCTCGGTAGGAGCTTAAAATGGATCAGCTGTAGGTGTTTATTCCAGAATGTAATCTGAGATGTGAACTTTAAGGATATTTAACACGACTCCACTGCAGGAAACGGTTTCATTAGGACTTTAAACAAAAATGAACCTTTTTTTTTCTCATCAGTGGCAGGGCTCTCAAGTTTTCAAGATTGCTTGGAGTGAGATGGAGACTGAGATGGGGCAGGGGTCATTGGCGGGACGGGGGGGGGGGGGGGGGACGGGGGGTCTCACGCTTGTCTGTACATCCAGCCAAGGATGAAATTTTGATTTTAAAGGTGGGGGGGGGGGGGGGGGACACAGGTACTATTAATAAACTTGGCAGCGGCTGAACTAGTTAAGATAAATGTAACAAAAGGTGGAATATTTATGAGCATCTTCAAATTTAAGTAATTACAATATTGAAAAAAATACTGCAAAATAAACTAGTCCATGTTCCTACTGTGAGTGCTACTTGAGAGCTACTATCCTGCAATTTTTTAGAAGATACCCTTTCCAACACACCTGAATCAAATGGCTAATTCACTCATGCCTGCCATTCAGCTCTGCAGAGGCTGGTAACGAGCAGTTCATTTTATTTAGGTGTGTTGGAGAAGGAATGCAACCAAAATGTGCAGGATTGTAGCTTTTCAGGACTGGACTTGGGCACTCCTGGTCTAAATGTTGCATGATAGTAGCTTTTGAAGTGTGGCACCTGCACCTCTGCCCTAAAGCTCAAAAGTACAGCATGTACTGTACTAAAACCAGATTTCACTTAGAAAGAGCCTTATATATTTAATATATATTGTGGGTCCACATACATAGCATTTGCCATATGTTAGCCGCCATTTTTACTACGAGGTCTCTGAATGGATTAACTCCTCTGTGGGTGAACTCTGAGCTTTCAAACTGTAGCCTCACCTTTGTTTGACAGGTATTAGAGCACCATCTGGGATAAGTAATGCTGGTACACAGACAAAGACACTACACATTTACACTGTTGAAGTTGTAACCTGTAGTGCAGTGATCGCTGCACCTAAGGCCCCTGGATCCACTCATAGATGAAATATGTCTATGTCTGAATAATTTTTTACGCCACTGATGGCCACTGTCCATTCACAGCTGTGCTTGGCATTTAAAGTAATTTCCAGGCCCAGCTTTACCACTTGTCAGTAATTCTCACTTACTGTACCTTTAAAATGCAGTTACAGCAATTCCATTTTTTTTAAAGGGAAATTTCTGATTGATCCTTTAAGATAGGAATGGAAAAAGTCAAGGCAGACTTAAAGGACAATGCATATTCACAATATTTATTGCATTGTGTGGCTAAAAAAAGAGAACATTTTAAAGAATTGGAGGAAAACAACAGTAAAGACAACCAAGTTCAGAGTAGTCAAAGTCAATCAAAGAAAATGTTTTTCAGTCTTTCAAATAATCCCTGTTTTTGTCCTCTATCCACAGCATTACATTCTTGCGTTTGGCGGCATCATTGCAGTCCCACTGATTCTTGCCGAGCCTCTCTGCATAGGGGACAACAACGTTGCCAAAAGCCAGCTCATCTCCACAATCTTCTTTGTGTCGGGATTATGCACACTGCTGCAAACAGCTGTCGGAACCAGGTAACGCACTTCTGACTCACAGCACCAGTAAACAGATGCTTGTAACCACACAGAGTTTACACTGTGGAATACATTCATCACAGCACAGGTAGGTGGGTGTGCATATTTATTATATGGTTGTTAATCATTTTCTCATGAAGAGCAGGTGCAAACTGAAGGAATGTCCCACTTGACAATCTTTCCTGTATGCTCGCGTACATTAGACTTTTCACCTTTGCCCTGAATTGTTGACTCTGCTGATAAAGAAATTTGAGTTTACTGAGGATCATATGACCATACATCTCTGTCCTCCTACGTACGGTGGGGGTGGGGGGTGGGGTATGAGTCAGCCTGCCAGGATTCTAAGTTATGAGCTTTGTGCTCTAAAGGGTACACATGGCTCAATTTGTGTCTTCACTTTTGTTATAATGATGTATGTAAAATACTGAAAGATGTTTGATTTTATTAATCTCTGTAAAAGTGATGCATTGATCTTTTTTTTTTTACATTTTTCATTCCATGTCTATGAGGGGGAAAGTGCAGCTATTCAGTACAACACAGTATAGAGCTCCTCATACACATCTGTCTGCTTCGAGCAAATAGCTTAATAGCTTTTGTTTGAGTTCACTACCTATATCCTTTGCCAAAAGATTGAAAGCCCAAAACTGGGATCCAAGCACTATGACATTGAATGATAAGCACACAGATCTTTATTTTTACTGCACATTTAGGATAGTGATAGTGTTTTCGATAGATCACTTGTACACATCTGAACAAAGGTGACATGAAACGTATGCATATGCTGCTGCACAGAAAATATTATTTACATGCAACCAGAGACAATTCCCTATTTCCACCAACGTCCACCTGTTTTTGCCAAGGGAGGTATACTGAATACTTGCACAAGTATTATCCTATATTATCGTCAGTCACTGGGAAATAATGACTCTTCATTCTGACGTGTTTTGGGCTGATGAGGTCTGATACTTAATTCCTTACTGATTTGCAGGTTACCAATCCTCCAGGGTGGAACCTTCAGTTTCATCACTCCGACTCTGGCCATCCTCGCCCTACCTAAATGGCAGTGTCCTGACCCAAATGCCCCTGCAACACTGTCCATGCAGCTGCAAAATGGTACCAGTCCGCTGCAGGTGGATAACTCTGATGAAGTCTGGATGTCACGAATGCGTGAGGTCAGTTTAACATTGATCAGGGAGAGGATGACTCGGGATCCTGACAAAAAAGATAACTGTTTGCTTAATTGTTTGCAAATGATGGATGGAAAAACATGTTAAAGTAAAATAGAATTTTAAAGTAAAATGACACAATGTAAACTCAAAATAAAATGAAATAAAATGTAATAGAAGAAATTAGGGTAAAACAAACTGAATGTATTTCATGCAAGAAGAAAAATAGAGCTCTCATTCTTGTTTCTCCAAAAGTATATCATAGACCAGCCATACTCAGACTAACAATTTGATCAGATTTTAAAACCTTTTCAATCTTTTATGCACTATACAACATTTCTGTTACTACAAAGTAACAAAGTGGTAACTACTACAAAGTAGTTCTTTGTTGTTTTTTGTGGTTTTTTGTTTGTTTGTTTTATAGCTGGTTGCAGCAGGTTTGACATGAATTCCTGAAATGTCAGCTATGGGCAGTTGTTCCCAAACTGGGGTTTCACCCAGCTAGACTAAATAAAAAGTAGCTAATACTTTTTGCACTGCTTAGAAAACATGGACAAATTTGTCAAAGTACCAAAGGACAAACCACGATGAATAAACAATTACAGTAATGGAAAAAAGAAAATGAAAAAGAAATAAGAATACATGGCAAGACATATCTTTCCCTGAATTTGGCCAGTACATTGGTGGGAAATGATGAGCGACCACAGTGCATGTATCAAATATCAGCTTCTGACAGTATAAAGTCAAATAAGTTACAAATCCACTTTGGGACTTCCAATCCTGAATACAGGAAAAACCTGTTGATTATTTTACAAATAAGCTACTCAAATGTGTAAAGCAGCATGTTTTGTCAAATGCTCAACTCCTGTCATATAAAGAAGTGTGCAGAGTTTTCTAGATTAAAAAGCCTCACACTATACCACCAGAATTGTTCAAAGTGAGGTACTATAGCAACCACTAAACAAAAGACCTTGACTTTTTCTTAGCCAAACAAAACTACTTTGCAGTGCAATTGAAGAGTTCATTTGAAAAAACAGGTAACCATCATTTAGAAAAAAAACAGAGTTAACTGCTTTTCTGTTTTTTTTTTTTTATCCATTCCTTTTTTTTTAAACTGCTTTTTGTCGCTGTCGGCTACAAACCTCCTATCTCCATTTAACATCGTTAAAACCCTCTAACTTCATGTGAGTGTAATTTGGTGAAAATATTCAAAAAGTAATTAAAGAGTTTATTTGCAGAAGCAGTTAACTCTGTTTTTTCTAAATGGTGATTAACTGTTTTTGCAAATAAACTCTTCAACTGCTGTATATGTTTCATTGTAAATGTTAAGGTGCATAAGTTCTTTGGCTGTGAGGATTATTGTCAAAGAAATGGGAGGCCCTGCAGAAAAAGTTTGGGAAACACCGACTTAGCGGGTCAACTACTGCAGTCTTATGTATCTGCTGAGATTGCTTCCCCTGTGTCAAAACACATTAAATATTCAGTCACAGTTGCTCTAAAAGGAAAAATTTTAACAGTGGCTTTAACTGAAATCACATTTTTGGATACCTTCCACAGGGAAAGATTGAAGTATGGATGGAGCTCTGTTGTTCTCTGTGTAGGTTATGATTTACCACTTTTGCATGATACACATTCAGGAAAGCACGGGGCTTGGAATCATAAATCTGTCTGTTGCTGGGAATTTATTAGGCTACCAGCAGAGTGAAGAAAACTCATATTTGAAGCACCTGTTTGCTTTGAGTATGTCTTTGTTCATATTTGGACAAAAAGAAAAACCCTGATTCTCAGAATATATATACAGCTTTTGAAAATTAATGTAGGTATATACAGTATATTAGGGCTGTCAGGTGATTTGAAAAATTAATCCAATTAATTACAGGATTTGCAATAAATTATTCTATTTAATCACATTTCTAATCTCATATCTGCTAATGCAGTCGTAGGGAACAATTGTCCTCAAGGGCCGCAGTTTTTTAAAGGGACTAGAGGCAAGATTAAGAAACGAATCATGCGACTGCCGCGACTGACGCTTCAGGTAACTGCAGCCACGTGCCTAGCCGTAACGGGAGCGTGGACAAACTGAAGCTATAATGTTGTTTACTAAGCTTTTTCTTCGTAGTTACACTTTTTAGTGGTCTTTCAGTTGATCTGGATTGTTTGCTGACGGCAGAAGATTCCATTACTATCGCTTACAGTGTTTGAATTTACCGCGACCATCTCCTTCCTGTATCAAAACTGCGGATGTAGCGTCATTTGACGTCATATCCGCAGGGCAGCATGGGAAATTCGGACACCGAATTGCAGCGCATTCTGCATCACACTGCCTGTTGAAGGCAACGGAGAAAGAAGTGGGTGGAAACGTTCTTTTTGCCATTTAGCACTTAATCACCCATTAGTATTAAAAAAAATGGACATGCATGTTTGTTCGTTTTTTTTATTTTTTTATTCCTGCCTCTAGTCCCTTTAAGTTTTCCATGCAACCCTGCTCCAACACAATCTATGAAGTTATATACTGTGACTCACTGACACGTCTTCTTCTTCTTCTTCTTCCTCCTCTTCTTCTGGTATTTATTGGCGACTGACAAACAGCTTTAGGTGCAGTACACCACCCACTGCCCGGTCATTCAGTGGGCCAAATTTAAAATGCTCGTCGTCTTGTTTAATTGGAACTCTGAATTAATTGCAATTATTTAAAGCATTAATTTGCAGTGGAATTATTTAATCTAATTTGTGTATTTATTTATATACTTATATATATACACTGCCTGGCCAAAAAAAAAGTTGCCACCTGGATTTAACAAAGCAAATAGGTACGAGCCTCCTACTGGATAATTACTGCATGGGCAATTATCTTTCAGCTGGCAACAAGTTATTTAACCCCAACTGGTGCAATGACTTGCTTCTCATTTCCTAAAAAGGGGGGGGGGGGAACCGGGGAGCCCCCAGGGGGCCAGGGCCCCCCGGTCCGGGCCTGTCCCCCCCCCCCCCCCTCACCGAAAACAAAGAAAAAAAAAAAAAAAAAAAAAAAAAAACAACCATGTCGAAAGACACATCCCGTGGTCGTGGAAAAGATGTTACTCTGTTTGAGAAGGGTCAAATCATTGGCATGCATCAAGCAGAGAAAACATCTAAAGAGATTGCAGAAACTCCTAAAATTGGGTTAAGAACTGTCCAACGCATTATTAAAAACTAGAAGGATAGTGGGGACCCATCATCTTCAAGGAAGAAATGTGGCCGGAAAAAAAATCCTGAATGATCGTGATCGGCGATCACTTAAACGTGTGGTGAGATCAAATCGAAGAAAAACAACAGTAGAACTCAGGGCTATGTTTAATACTGAAAGTAAGAGCATTTCCACACACACAATGCGAAGGGTACTCAAGGGATTGGGATTGAACAGCTGTGTAGCCATAAGAAAACCACTAATCAGTGAGGCTAACCGGAAAAAAAAGGCTTCGATTTGCTAGGGAGCATAAAGATTGGACTGTGGAGCAATGGAAGAAGGTCAGGTGGTCTGATGAGTCCAGATTTACCCTGTTCCAGAGTGATGGGCGAATCAGGGTAAGAAGAGAGACAGGTGAAGTGATGCACCCATCATGCCTAGTGCCTACTGTACAAGTCTGTGGGGGCGGTGTTCTGATCTGGGGTTGCTGCAGTTGGTCAGGTCTAGGTTCAGCAACAGTATGTGCTCAAAGAATGAGGTCAACTGACTACCTGAATATACTGAATGACCAGGTTATTCCATCGATGGACTTTTTCTTCCCTGATGGTACATACACACACACTGGCTGCTTTATTAGGTACACCTGTCCAACTGCTCGTTAACGCAAATTTCTAATCAGCTAATCACATGGCAGCAACTCCATGCATTTAGACATGTAGACATGGTCAAGATGATCTGCTACAGTTCAACCGAACATCAGAATGGGGAAAAAGGTGATTTAAGTGACTTTGAACATGGCATGGTTGTTGGTGCCAGACATGCTGGTCTGAGTATTTCAGAAACTGCTGGGATTCTACTGGGATTTTCATGCACAACCATCTCTAGGGTTTACAGAGAATGGTCCGAAAAAGAGAAAATATTCTGTGAGCAGCAGTTATGTGGGCACAAATGCCTTGTTGATGCCAGAGGTCAGAGGAGAATGGCCAGACTGGTTTGAGCTGATAGAAAGGCAACAGTAATTCAAATAACCACTTCTTACAACCGAAGTATGCAAAAGAGCATCTCTGAATGCACAACACATCCAACCTGGAAGCAGATGGGCTACAGCAGCAGAGACCACACCGGGTGCCACTCCTGTCAGCTAAGAACAGGAAACTGAGGCTACAATTCGTTACCTTAAATGTTACCTTGTCTGTTGAGTCTCGCTTTCTGCTACGAAGTTTGGATGGTAGGCTCAGAATTTGATGTTAACTACATGAAAGCATGGATCCATTCTGCTTGTATCAAGGGTTCAGGTTGTTGTTGGTGGTGTAATGGTCTGGCAGAGATTTTCTTGGCACACTTTGGGCCCCTTAGTACCAATGTGGCATGGTTTAACCACCACAGCCTACCTGAGTATTGTTGCTGACCATGTCCATCCCTTTATGACCACAGTGTAGCATCCTCTGATGGTTACTTCCAGCTGGTAATGCGCCATGTCATACAGCGTGAATCATCTCAGACTGATTTTTTGAACATGAAAATGAGTTCATGTACTGAAATGGCCCCCAGCGTCACCAGATCTCAATCCAATATAGCATCTTTGGGATGTGGTGGAATGGGAGGATCTCATCATGGATGTGCAGCTGACAAATCTGCAGCAACTGTGCGATGCTGACATGTCAATATGGAGCAAAATCTCTGAGGAATGTTTCCAGTACAGTACCTTGTTGAATATATGCTACGAAGGATTAAGGCAGTTCTGAAGGCAAAAGGAGTCCAACCCGGTGTACCTAATAAAGTGTCCGGGTTATGTATATATATATATATATATATATATATACAATAAAGACAACACAAGAGTTAAACAGTGACACGTTGTCAAATAATAAACAATAATCAACTTACTGACATAACCTCTCACTGGGTAATCATCTTTTCTCTTAAGATTTATTGGTGTTCATTTAGCTACTTCTTTTTTAGCTTACTAATGGCATGTTAGCTCTATGCTGCCTGTCATATACTCTGACTATGAGACAATTGTTTTTTAAACTTTCGAGAAAAAAATTGTTAGCTGACATTGCTAACTAGCTAGCGGATGTTGCTACTGTATGTTTAACCCAGATGGTATCCCGGATGTTGTTGGCAAGTGTGGGGAGGCCCAAACAAATAAGAAGGGGGTGTTCCAGTCTCTGAACTGGGAACGCCCATCACAACGGGAACACCCATTTGTGTCTGCAGCCGGAGCATATTGGGCTGGCTTGCCATGCTATCTGTTAATTACCACATCACTGCACAGACCCGTGAAACAATGCAATAAAAAGTGCAGCAATTTCAAAATTTTTGTCATTTATTTATTTGAAAGGGACAATGCATATTAATGAACATAAAATGTAAATATGCAGGATTATAGCAAAGCTAATTTCCATCCTTAAATGACTATCATCAACATAAAATAGCTACATTAAGACTTCAAACATTTGTTTCATCTACAGAATAGAATGTTATCAAGAGATTCCAAGAGGCAACTCTGTGTACAGTGTCATTTATCATAACTGGATGCTCATGATCTTCAAGTTATGCAGCAGCACTGCATTCAAAACAGGTATGACTGTCATGAAAATCCGTGCATGTGATCAGGATTAATTCCAGAAATGACATGCATGCACATTAAAGCGCTTTCATGCAAACATGAACATGATCCAGAAACCTGACAAGATTGTGTAAATGGAATTTGGCAAAATGGATATGGATATAAAATGGATAAAAATTTTCTGGAAATGTAAAGAGTAAACTGACAGTCCAGTTGGTATGGGCTACCTTGTCACCTATGGAACTAGAAAAATGCATGTGTAGAAAGTTGGCAACAATGCTGAAAAATATAGGTTTTCAATCAACAGACTGTATATTCTCATCCAGACAAAAAAAAATCTTTTTCAGGGAAGGCAAGACTAAGCTAAAGCACATGGCTTCATAGTAAGCGTCTGGGAGCCAGAATGCAATATCTACAGTCCTGATTCTTCACCAAATGAAAATATCTGACACATCATGAAAAGAACAACATTACAAAAAGACCCAGGACTGAATCATGTAATCATAAACATGAATTTGACATAATCTTTTTTCTCCAAAGGTCCAACAGCTGGTCTCCTCAATGTTCATGAAAGGTTGTTAAAAAAAAGAAAGTTGCATTAGTTAAGAATGGACCTGTTTAAACTTTTTGAGGCATGCTGCTGCCACCAAATTCAAGCTGAGCTGATATTTGTATTGAAATACCAAAATAGCTCACCTAAACATGCATTTTTAACAGTATTTTGATTGTGTTGAAAGAGAGTTAAAAATATATTGGCAAATATTTTTTTTTTAAATCTACATTTGAAAGAGGATCCCAACTTTCTTTCTGTTTTTCTTTTTAAATTACTTACTGCACTTAGTTCTGCCATTGCATTAGCAGAAAATTCAAGGTCCATTGCTTTATTTTCTTAGCATTGCTTGTGATAAGTAAAATATTAAAGATGAAACTGAAGCAATTACAATGGCAGATAATATTTTTTGTGTTTAAGTATTTTCTCAGGAAGTTGTGCCCCTTGGGGTTTTGGTTTAAATTAAGTGCCTTTTGCTCTGTACTCCACAGATCCAGGGAGCCATCTTGGTGTCTTCCCTGCTCCAAATTGTCCTGGGCTTTTCAGGATTGGTGGGGCTTGTTCTCAAATTTATCGGCCCTCTGGCAATCGCTCCAACCATCAACCTCATTGGTCTGTCGCTGTTTATTGAGGCTGGAAAGAAATGTGGAGGTCACTGGGGAATAGCTGCTCTGTGAGTGTTTCATTAAGTTGTTCAACCACAAGTCTCCAGAATAGTTTGTCTTTATTTTCATCTTCATTTAATCCTTTATTTTCATTTAATCCCTCATTTACAATGACAACCTTGGCCTGAGGCAACAAGAAAACATACAATCTGGTTCTAGTCATTAGGAGCTGCAAATTAGAATGAGAAATGGGCAATGAATAAATGGGTTTTTGGAATGAAGGAGTTAATTTACAGTAGCTACAATGTACAGCCACTGTTCTGGATAATGAGTAAAGCACTGTGGTAAGCAGCCAATGGATGTTTTATAAATAAACTGATGCCAGTGTGTCAGTCTATGGCAATGAATTGATGGCCAGTTGACAAGAGAATAAGATTGCAGTGATGGCTGCTGAAAATTGGAAGCATGGTAAATGTTCAGTCCAGACAACTCTTAAAAGCATTTCTGTTAATAATGTCACCATAATCAATCAAATCAAAAATACTTTATTGATCCCCGAGGGGAAATTCATGTTTCAGTATAACCCGTCCAAGGCAAACAAACAGAACATATAAACAAAACAGGATCAGGCATACTGTGGCCACGCAGCCGTAACACAGGGCACACCTGTCAAGCACTGCCTTTTGAGTCAGTGCTTGACATTATAATTTCCAATGAAAAGGGGGGCGCTGCAATAAAAGTCTGTGCCAGCCACGGTGGTATCTACCATTAGATACCAGGATGAGATCCTCAGACCTGTTGGTGAGATCCTCAGACCTGTTGTCAGGCCATATGCTACTGCAGTGAGACCTGGGTTCCTACTGATGCGTAAAAATGCTCAACCTCATGTGGCTGGAGTGTGTCAGCATTTCCTGCATTCTGATGTCTTGATTAAGACATTGATGCTGATGAAGGCAGTGATGCTATGGAGTGGCCTGTCTACTCACCAGACCTGAATCCAATCCAGCACCTCTGGGACATCACATTGTTCAACCCTCCACTGCCATGTCACATCACAGACTAACCAAGCTTGACTGATGTCCTGATCCAGGTCTGGGAGGAGATCCATAAGCATGACATTGTAGAATGTGTACAGGGATACAGAGACATTGAGGACAAACACACTACTGAAACTTATTTTGAATTGTTTTGAGTAGTTTTCACAGAAGTTGTGTCAATCTGTGTTTAGTTTCTGTTTAAAATCATACATTTTGTTTTACTTATGTTTGAGAAAAGATGAGGGTTCATGGAAACTCATTGCAAACTGATGCAATCAGAGCAGTGTTCAGGGATGGATTGGAGGTGGAAAAAATGGTATCGTTCACATACAGTTTAATGTGAGAATTACTTGGAGCATGAGCATTATCATTCACATAAATTTTGAAAAAGGTTATATACAGGTCCTTGAGGAACACCCTTGGACAGGAGTAGTGGGTCTGACAGAAAGCCTTCCACTCACAGATTGTTCACATCAAGAACAATAACTGTTCAACCATGCCAAGTATCTTTCTGAAAGTCCAGTGACTTTGAGCCTCCAAGCAAAATATTCTGGTCCATGGATTTAAAACCCTTTGCTAGGTCAACAGATACAGCTACATGGTGTTTTTTATTGTCAATTGCACAGATGATGCCATTTCATACTTCAAGTTTTGCAAAGATACAAATGTGTCACTTTCTAAAACCAGACTACAGGTATACTGCATGGCTCCAGATATTCAGCGAGCTGTTTGTTGACCAGCTTCTCAAAAACCTTGGGTAAACAAGCATTAAGTCAAAATGGATTTAAAACTGTTTAAGTCCGTCTCATCAACCCCTTTAAAAAGCTGGATGAAGTGGTAGTTTTCTAGTCATTGAGAAATTGACACATTTGCAAGGACAGATAAAACACTGAACAAACAGAAGCTGTTACAATATGAGCTGCTATTTTCAACTTGGGTATCCAATGCAGCTGATTTATGTGACGTACTGTACAGTAGTTGCTCCCTAAGTACTTTAGACGCTTGAACTAGCCAGAAAAAGAAATGGAGGGCACTTGAAGGAGGAGGATAAGTGGTGGATGATGGATTAGTGGTGGTGACAGTAAGTAGGAGCTTCAGCTGCATAGTCTTGACCAGACTTAACAAAGTGACTGTTGACTCAATTTATACTGTCTGTATCTGTTTCAACAATGTAATCAGATTTATACTAAAATCTCAATCCATTCATTTATTTATGATGATGGCTAATTATGAAAATATAATCCCTGTCTCCCAACTGAATTTAATTTAGTTTCACCTGCTCATGCTTCTACAGTAATTGTAACCAGAAACAACACAGCAGGTCAAGCTTCCCTTTATGCCTGGTAATTTCTGACACATTTCTCATGGAGCATGTAAGAGGGATCTTGTTACACCTATTCTGGCCCCACTCTACCTGCTGCCTGTGCATTTTAGAGCTAATTTTAAAATACTTTTATTTGTATTTCAGTGGCCTGACCCCACCTCACCTCTCTGAGCTCTTTCCCCCAGCTCAGTCTCTCAAGCCAGCTGTTTGTTTTATGTCTCATGTTTTTATGTTTTATTCATTAATAATAGGAAGCACTTTTTCCCACTGTGGTTGTGTGAAAGTGCTTTATAACTAAAGTTGGTATGGTTTGGTATGATGTAGAGAATAATACCCTTTAAAAATGTGCTCTAATATTGACATGTCTGCATTTTTTTTTTCACTAGCTAGTCTGCTGCTTATTCATGCTCATAACCATTTGGTCCACCAAATGCAAAAGGTGTTCTAATGGATCATTGTCTTGCAGGAAGTAGTCATTTGAAGATAGTATACTAAAGCAATGCACATGGCCAGCTGCTCTTCTCAAATAGGCTGTGGCTTTCAAGACATAATCTTTTGGTATTCAGGGTCTTAGAGTTAGCCACGACAACATTCTTTACATTTTTGTGGAACCATTAGTTCAGACACAGAGGAGGTTTTACTATCAGCAACATCAATAAGTTTCAAACAACCCTTTCAGTAGAATAAGATACCTGAAACCTGGGAAATTAATATTCCTAGAGAAAGAAATCCTTCACACTATCTCCTGTTAACACATGCCGTTAAAATCGAATTTTCATGTAACTATTCATCCAGTTCATTGAGCATTTGTTTACCTGTTTTCCACCCAATTTACTCTTTACCAAACTGGTAATGTTCAGCATTTAAATCTACCTAATTTACACAACTACTTCTACTGTAACTCAATGTTCCACAAAATCTTTCTTGTTATTTATTTCAGTGTCTGTCCTGACTGACCCATGAAATCTGTTTTCGTTTACTGCTTACATCTCTAGATAATACAGACTAATGTCATTACCTAAAGTAATCCTTGTGGTTTTTAAAAGGTCCAGCATATCCACCTCCTGATGACAATAATAAGTCGGGCCCCTCTTAGCCCTCTTAGTGCCCCACCAGTCTCAGAATTTAAGTATCCTGCAGGTGCGCATGCATCTCATAATTCAACTCCTCTTTCATGCAAAATAACTCGAACGCTAAAACATCAGATGGGAAATGAGGAAATTTCTAAATCATTGTGATAGCAATTGTAAAGGAGTGACATCCACATAAGAACTAAACATTTGGATATATATAGACATAATGTTAATTTCTCAATTATCGTCCTCATTAGAATTCCAAATCATGAAAATGTGTGCTTCTTAAATGTCAGTCAAAAGTTCAGACACACCCCTGCATTAACTATTTTGATGGGTACATTACCAAAGTCAAAGTGAAAAACCATGTTTTGGCAGCATTTTCCAAAGCACCTTAGCCAACTTTGTTTTCGCCATCAACAGTGACCCACTATGCACCTGCAAGATAATATTGTTTCAGTAGATCGAGCCCAAATGACAACGTGGTTTGAGAATATTTTGAGAGCAGTAAGACTCCACAAGTTGAGCAGCTGACCCCCTTGCTACACTGAAAAAATAGTGTAAAAAAGAAAAACCCTTGATGGAAAATTACACTACTTACAAAAAGTTAAGGATAATTGACTTTTTGTATGATGTCAGAAAGAATCTAAAATCCTTTCCAGGTGAACTGAATTAAACTTTCTCTAAACTTTTCAATGCACATGTACATTGTTCAATAGTTAAATATTTATTCTGCATCATTTTTGTGAGTAGTGTATTTCAATATGTTGCAGCTAAATTTATTGGTTTGTTCACAAACTATAATTGTCACTTTGGTCCAACTTAATTTGTTCACCTTGTACAATCCCATGGAGTAGTGCATTTGTTGTTTGGATTTGATTAATTGAAAAAACTTATTTTTTTTTTAGATATTTCATGTAAAATTCTCAAGTCAGAGTGATAAACAGCAGTTTCTCTTGTTCCTTAGAGGTTGCTATGGTTTCAGTTTACCAGCAGATGTCATTGAACTTATTTAGGCCCTGTTGATATGACAACTCATCCATGGAAAATGCTAAAGTTTTTTCTTTGCCTTTTTGAAAAAAGTTCCATTTACACAACAACGGGATGAAAACTCTGTGCAGGGGAAATGCAAACAGGACCAGAAATGATGTAGAACACATGTTAGGTCTGTAGTAAAGGCAGTAAAGTCCAGCATACACTATGTGATTTTTAGCAATTTTTTAGCAGATTTTCCAGTGGAGCAACAATTTTGGGGATTGGGCCGACTCTTGGCCAAATCGTGTGTAGTCCATCGTGCAGTACACAAGGGGATCATGACAGACAATTGGTACCTCACAATGAGCTGTCGATCAGAAATTGTGGGTCGCACTTGTTCTTGTCATCTTCTTCTTCATCTTCTTCGTCTTCTACTTCTTCCTCTATTTATTGCGTTGCATGTTGGGATTGTTCAAGACCTGTCTTTGAGGACATACAGTGTGAGTAGTCAGATCACACCTGAGCGTCAGTTCATACAGTGTGAGGACATACATCGCAAGCTGTGAACTTTTGAACTCTGCGATTGATTTGCACAGTTTGAGTTGGGGCTGTGAGCATCGATTGAAAATATCGCACAGTGTATCCCAGGCTTAAAACTTTTCAACCACACATCCAAATGTGTGCCATAACCTAATAAAGGCGGAAAAAAAACAACACAACAGAAGCATTGTGTGTGCGCTTGTACAGAGATGTGCTGATTATGTGGCACATATAGCCTCTGTGACCTCCATGGTGGCATAAATGTTCTACAGAATCAGGCCCTGCTTCAACAGTCCTTTTAAAGTTAGAACATGTAGTCTTTCTCAGTTTTGTTGGGGTCAAAGTTCACAAATGCAGGATGACATGAAAGACATCATCGTTGTTGAAAGGTTCCTGCTCCTGTTTACACAGTCCGAAATGCCTTGCGTTGATGCATTTTTTTCACATTTTTAAAGTATGTTTGTGTCCACTTGCTTTGCAATGGGAAGAAAATGGTACGTTCCAATTAGGGATGGGTACCTTTCACATCAGAACCGATACAGCACCGACTTCTGGTCTTCAACAAATAATTTTTTTATATATAAAAAGCAAAATCCTTTTGTATACTGTATTTATCGAAGCCATCTGGGTACACAGAGGGCAAACTTAATGACTGAATAAATGAATGAGAAAAATATATTTTCTCAGACTCTGATACTGTACTGGCCTTTTGTGCAGAGGAAATGATGGAGGCTGGGACCCTGCTGCATGCAATGACCAAGCCCAGCTTCTCATTCATTACTAATTTGGTGCACACAGTTTTTGCCCTGCTGGATCCACCAAACAAGCTTCTTCATAGAGAGGACGCAGACTTGATGACAGCTTTGAGTATTGTGGCTAGTACAACAGCCTGTGTGCTAAAACTCCGGATTGATGAGAAGTTTAATAAGGCATGGGATGCAAGAGCGATGAACGGAGGAAGAGATGTGGCCTGCACATCAGGTTTTTTTTCCTAAGTTTGGGTGCACAGTACACTCTACGTGTGTGTTAAAAAGAGATTTTGCAGAATGTTGTGCAATTGGAACTGGTTTCTTGTGTCGATTAAAGGCGGTTAAAACTCATCAAGCATTTACTTCATATTGAATTCTTGAACAGGAGTTTGTGGTCCCCCACTGGTTTTATATACAGTATTATATTTATTTTATTTTATAGCTGTTCTGTTACAGACTTTGACTTTTCCTTTTTCTCTGCTGACTGCAGATGATGAATTTGGAATGGAGCTTTGAGAAGAGTATTGTGTTTGATAAGGTGCTTCTTCAGATTAGAGGTTTTCTCGCCACTTGCCTTGCATTGCAAAATTGTGGACCTGGGTTTGAGTCCCCATCAAAGCACTCAGGCGACCCTCTGTGGGCCCTTGAGCAAGGTCCTTAACCCCCACCAACTGCTCCCTGGGCGCTTTAAGTAGCAGCCCACTCCTCTGATTCAGGGATAGGTAAAATGCAGAGCCCTAATTTCCTTCCAGGGACCATAACAGTATATAACTAACTATGTATATATATATATATATATATATATATATATATATATATATATATATATATATATATATATATATATATATATATATATATATATATATATATATATATATATATATATATATATATATATAAATAAATAAATAAATAAAAATAAAAATAAAAATATTGGACTGAGCTTGATCTTCATCAATTTTAAAGAAGTGGAGCCAGACAAGAGAGCATTGACCAACTGCTTCTTTTGACTGAACCCGCGGGCCGTGGTGACTGATGTCATGTGTGCGATGCTTCGTTCATGTCCAACATAGAAATTACCTACTTTTCCACACTCTCAAAGTAAAAAGGATACATTTAGGTACCGAAACATGGTACCCTTTGACTTTACATGAATCAGTACTTGTTTGTACCATAGAATTTGTTAGGTACCAAAGATAGTACCAAATTCAGCACCCATCCCTAGTTCCAATTGTGCTGTAGGCTAATTTAGAGTTTCCAAAGTGTCGTTCCTGCTTCACGACATGGATTAAAATAGACTCTTCCAAGACAGCCAGGTTGTGAGCATCTACAATTATGTCATATTAAACTAGAAAATCACAAACCATTTGTGGAAACACGCACCTCAGTTTAGACGATAATGGTTGTTCAATCACATATATTAATGCAACATTTTGGCATTGCAATTCTTAAAATATAAAGTAATACTTACCAGTACAATACAGTACTTAGTGGTGTTTCTCTGGGCGCAATGGCTGGACTGACATAAAGGGATATTGTGTAAGTTCTCCTGTTATCTATCCACAAAAATTGATTATTTCGTTCAGAAGTGTTTTTCCATTAATCAGTTACTCCCATCAACAAACTCAAGTGCTCCTGTGAGCTCTGAATTTGCCGTTCGTATCATTGATATATACATCGTACGGGTCGGCTCGGTGGTGGCTACCATGTCGCGTCGCCATGTTTTTACATTCATTGGAAGCGTGACAGTAGGAAACCACAGAAACTCACCGGACACACCAGAGTTGTCAGCTCAGTTCATGGTGATACTTTTGAAAAGTCATAGGGGGTGCAGTGAGAAGGAACCAGCGTTACACTGATGCTTGGTTCACATGCAGTCAGGTAGATGGCCGTCAGTAACAAACCAGATGTAATTTTAATCACAGAAGCCGAGAGAAAGACGGTAAAACATGGGTCAGGGAAAACAATACGACATCACCATGACAACATATCAGATGTGGACTGAAGTCGCTGTAACTGACAGACCACGTCTTTACATAGAGGCTTGTTTATGCCTTTACATGCAGCAGGTGTTGTCTGTCTGCCTGGTTTCACGCGAACGTAGAGTGAAAAGTACTAGCGAGTTGTTTGTGAAATTTAATTGTTACACAATGTCCTTTTAAGTTTTACTTGGCAGTCAAACGTGACATTTTCCTTTTTTTCAAATAATCCTGTATTACCAGTTAAAGAGCCAACTAACTGTGTTCTTTGTAACACCCTTATTATTCTTCAACGAGCTTGAGGTGTTAATCACCTGGAATACTTTGCCAACAGTCTTGAATAAGTTCCCAGGTATGTTTAACACTTGTTGGCTGCTTTTCTTCCAGTCTGCATTTCAGCACATCCCAAAACATCTCAGTAGAACTCGTAAGTACATAATGTGTGAGATGGTAGGTTATTCAATGCAGCGGTCCAGTTTTCATAGACTACATAGGTGCATGAAATAATCTTATGAACCAGTGGTGGGGAACCTTGGCCCTCATCCTGTAGGTCTTCCATGTGTCCTTGCTCGTACACACCTGATTCAAATCAATGAGTCACTGTGCAGAACTTGATGGGGCTGTCACTGTAGATCCATTTGATTAGTATCGGGTGTGCTGGAGTGGGGACACATAAAAAACCTGAAGGGACAGCAACCCACGAGGACCAGGGTTCCCACCACTGTTGTAAACAATGATGAATTTTATTAACTTTATAATAACTAATTAACTAATCGATTAATCAATTAGACAATTAGTTAACCAACAACAAACCAGATGAGTTGGCATGTTGCTGCAGTATGCTGTAAAAAACAGATGCTGGTTAAGTGTACCTTGAATTTTAGCAATATTTCTAGCTGTAGTATACCATGCACCCTTTATTATTGTCGGTTTGTTTGATTATTTTACTTCATCTTGTTTATTCTTCTTAGTTTTCTAAAATGCTCCTTTAAATGTTTCTTTTGCAGCTTGCTTTTATTCTTTTATATAAAAAACTGTTTCATATATTATAGAGAAAATAAATATGTTATAGAAATAAACCTACCTTGACTGGACTTGCCAACCTACACTTGTTCCCATGCTTCGAAGTGGCAACCACTAATTCAAATAGCTTTTCTGATTTCCTGCATCACAAAAATACACTAAAAAGCCAAAAGCAAAACATATGCAATTTCTATTAATCATACCAACATGTTGGAAAGCAAGGAAGCATCTAAAACCTGCAGCACAGCAGCCCTTGAGGACTAAAGTTTCAAATGCCTGGTTTACATCTTGATTATGTGTTGTTCATAAGTTTTTAAATGTTCGTATCTAGGACCATTACTCTTGTCATCCTCGACAGTACTTCACCCTGCATATCTGCATTCCTCAGTCTGCACCTCTGCCTTTCGTTTGCTTTCTCATGATGGAGATGAGCTCTTGCTTTTTCAGAATTCTGTAATTTATCAACTTATTATCATCTTAATCTTGCCCTCCTAGGAAATACCCTCTGACTTACTGGTTTGTTGCATTCATTTGGAGCAGGAGCAGGGATGCATTCATGGTCCAAATGATGCATCCCTGCTTTTAAACATCCAACTTGATGATTACTATGGTCATGAATCTGAAAACAGGAATAGTGACTTTCCCTTCGGAATAGACACCACGCTGCTCTGTTTACAAGCTCTGCCATGCATGCGTTAGGAGGGAACACCCATCGTTAGGAAACGCTCTTAGTGGCTGATTGGAAGAAGGTTTATAGCATTAACCCCATTAGCAGAGGAAAACCGTCACAGCAGAGTAAGAAACGTAAATATAAAAAAGGCCTGGACTCGTGCATATGCGCAATCAATGAGTAATTGATTTTTATAAAATTACCTCTTTTACCACATAATATACCATGTAAAAAGCATTTTCCTTAGAGAGATTAAAATAAAGTCAGGTACAGTGCCTTTAAGTATATTTAAAGGTATAGTCCGAAGTTTCCCCCTGAAAATAAACGTTGGACTTGTCCAAGTGAAATCCGTCTCAAACCGCACATTTGGGGCTCGACTCGCGTGCAGTGGTGCGTTTGAATGCAACTCCCTCCCCCCCTGCCTGTAATTCGCTCTTTAGCTTTGTTTTGTTGTGGTCGGGACGTTTCCGGGTGGAGATTTCTGTTTATATCGCCAGCCAATGACAGAGCTAAGGGCATGACGCTGTGTGGGACTAAGCTAATGATTGGAGCAGACACCACTCGAACTCTCAAAGGAAAAAAAAAAAAAAAAAAACAGAAAGAAAAACGGCAGATGCACCAAAGAAATGATACGAACTTTAGATAATGCAAGTTGGAAAAAAAGGGTTAATATCAGTTTGGCTCTTACCTGCTTCTGAGCTCGGAAGAAGAGGCTTGAAGCTGAATAGGCTGAAAAACGAGGTGGCCATTAGCCTGAGAGGGAGGGGCGCTCAGTTTGAATACTGTTGTTTGCAAGCAGAACGGTGGGGGGACTTCGGACTCTACCTTTAAGTATATTCATATTAAGTATATTACAGTGCCTTTTACTAACTGTATCTGCAACTGAACAGGTGCAGCAGGTTAGAATAATGACTATATGTTTACGTGCATGGTAATGTCTCTTTTCATTTCCTTCTAAATGTTACAAAGCATAATCTAATCTTACAAACAAGGGATGTAGCATTGCCTTGCTGGTTGCGACTCTTCATACCCTGTATGCCATTACAGTGTTTGCACCCATCTACAGCCTTAAATATCCTTTGAAACATTATCCCCTTTGCTCCAAAAATGTCTTATCTTTACCCACAGTCATGCTGTTCTGTGATGATTCTGATGGAGGTGAAGGCAGGGACGTGCTGGGTTTTTAAGATGCCGCAAAACTCTAGTAGTGATAATATCAAAAGCTAAAGATAAAGTGACCTGAGAAACACCATATACTTGATTCGCTTACTTGCATTAAGATAATGCAAAAGTCTTGTTTATATCATCCATTCATTCCAACTCAGTTTGATCACACAAAGCCAGTACAAAACAAAAGTTGTCTCACATCATTTTACAGAGAGGTTAGGCATGTTTGACTCCAAACTAATTTGACAACAGTTCAGTTTCATCCTGATACAGTATAATCCTTTTGAATCTTTGTAACACTTCAGTGGACTGTCTTCATCCCATGTGAATTTATGCCTTAATCTTTGTGATTATTGTGGTTAATCCAGGTATAAACTGGACCTATGTGACACATTCGATTTTTTCTTGTTTTTCCACAGCACAGTCTGCCTGATCCTCCTGTTCTCCCAATACCTCAGCAAAGTTGATGTCCCAATGATTGCATACAAGGATAAGAAGTGGAAAGTCTTCCAGTATCCACTCTTCAAGCTTTTCTCTGTAAGTTACTAAAACAATCAAGGCTGTAGACATTCAGTTTGTTTTCTATAATGTCAAAGACTGGAATATTCTTAGCTTGTAGCAAAATCATAACCTGATTTACATCATCTGGGTGCGTTCAACAAGTACACGCGGGGGCGTTCCCTTTCCTCACGCACTCCATCTGAGTAAGGCGACAGTTATAGGTGATTTCGTCTGGTTAGAGAATAATAGGAGCCAATCACTAATCGCGGGTGGGACTTTTGAAGGATGGGCGGCGTTTTGGCCGGAGGTTTTCTTTGCACATTCGACAAAAGTCGTTCACAGACTGTACACCGCTCGTACTAGCTGTCGCCGCCGCCGCCATGTTGTTTGACTGAAGCTTTTTGAGCTTGATAACATGTTTTGATAACTCGATCCTCTATGCGTGGTGGCTCTGGTGTCGCTCTGAGTTGCGTCACGGGTTGCGTCATTCGGTTCAACGTGAGTGGCTGAAGTAGCGTGTCAGTCAAGATGACGGACAGATCTTCTATCCAATCACATGCAAGAGTTTTAGAAAAAAAAGACTAATTTGAAATGACATCGGGTTAACTCCCTCCCCAGATGGTATTGCAAATACCAGGTGGCGGGAGTCAGGTTAGCAAAATCATGCATCTTTAATCAAATTGAGTGTTTGTTGTATGTTGTTTTAACAGCCATACATTCACAAAGCAGAAACAAATCAAAGCGTAGGCAGCAGGCCTGGACCGGCCCATCAGCGACACATTTCCCAGTGGCCTGAGCCAAAAATTCCCTTAAAGGGATAGTTCAGGTTTTTGGACATGAAGTTGTGTGAAACATTCACCGGCTGTAGCTCTGAAGCAACAGTGTCTCTCCTGTCACCGAGCTTCTGAGAAACGGCTGGTAATGTACCGGAGAAAAAGTAGTTCTGGAGCTGTATGGGGGCCCCGTTCTCCAAAGGGTTTTAACGTAGAAAAGTATGCATATGTTTTGTTAGATTATTTCAAGAATTTTAAAACATTCCAGCCTTATGTCAGACCTTGATTTACATTCTGACTATTTTTTGGCTGTTATCACTCTGCCACGTAGCTGCGCAAGCCGTTACCTGGAAACAGAAATCAATTGGGACCACGCCTCGCAAGCTTTATTAGCTGTTTCAACACAGAAGAAATACTTAAAGACACACAACGTAACTTTTAGACCTTAAAAATCTGCTTTTCCGACTCGTTTTGATGGCACACCAACATTCATTTTGCGCATTTTCGAGCCATCACTGCCCAGAGGCGACCCGGGGCTCAGAAACAGCACTATGTAAGATTCCCATCCGGGACGTGACTGTGACGTTGCAGCCGACTATTGGCTGCAGCACCGCGTCACTCACTAGCAACCGGATGTAAACCAGGGATCAACCCCACGAGTGTTTTGAACGCACATCATGTCGGATTCGGTAAGGAAACATTACAGGAGGAAGAGAGGAAAAGGAAGAGAGGAAGGGACAGAACAAGAGTCAAGATAAGACTGTTTTTTACTGGCTGGAGTGAATCACGGTGCAGGTATGATACAAGATGGTTGCTAGTTTAGTCGCCGATAGGGGGCGCGTCACTGAGAAAACTGCTAAAAGTTGTGTGTCTTTAATAGCTTATTATAAATGAGGAAGACTATGTCAGACTATGAAAGCGACGATGATTTGCCCTTTACCACTTTGCCAAGAGGTTATCTTGATGAACCAGAGTAAATTGAGCCTCAGGGCTCAATATTGGGCCCTTTGTTGTTTTCCCTTTACCTGCTTCCACTGGGGTTCATTTTCAGAAAATATAATGTGTCATTTCATTGTTACGCAGATGACATCCAGATATATTTACCTTTGAAATCTGGCGGGGATCTAGGGATTTTTCTTAAGTGCTTGGAGGATGTCAAAACATGGCTGAAATTGAACTTTCTCTGCCTAAATGAGAATAAAACAGAAATCATTGTTTTTGGGAAACCTGATGTTCTGGCAGGTTGCAGCAGTGCAGTTGGTTCCCTGGACTCAAACTGCAGCTTTGTGAGGAATTTAGGGTTTATTTTTGATTGTAATTTTAAATTTGATAGACAAGTCAGTGCAGTAGTCCAGTCTAGCTTTCACCACTTGAGGCTTATTAGTAAAATCAAGCCTTATATACCTCCGAATGTCCTTGAAAGGGTCATTCACGTGTTTATCTTTTCTAGACTGGACTACTGCAACTCCCTCTATGGTGGGATTGATCAGTCTCTCCTCCGCCGTCTTCAGCTGGTCCAACGCAGCTGCCCGCTTGTTAACGGGGACAAGACGATGGGAGCACATCACCCCAGTACTGCGTTCTCTTCACTGGCTGCCCGTGTCTTTTAGAGTTGTCTTTAAAATTTTACTCCTGGCTTTTAAATGTTTGAATGGTTTAGCACCTTCGTATCTCTCTGAGCTCCTGAATGTCCACCGTCCGTCTAGAGCTCTGAGATCGGAGGACCAGATGCTGCTGGTTGTTCCCCGGACTCGTCTTGTTACTCGAGGAGACCGAGCCTTTGCTGTTGTAGCCCCCAAGCTCTGGAATGGTCTCCCTCTTTCTGTGAGGTCTGCTAGCACCGTTAACGAATTTAAATCTTTTTTAAAAACTCATCTTTTTACTCTGGCTTTTGACTCCAGAGAGCTCCATCATTAAGCCAGAATCTGTATGTTGATTTTATTGTTTTCCACTTTTTTTTATTGGTGTTACTTTTTTTATTGGTGTTATTATTGTGATTATTTTTATATGATTTTACTTTTTATTTCTACTCACCTGTACAGCACTTTGTTACCTTTGGTATTTAAAAGCGCTTTATAAATAAAGCTTTGATTGATTGATTTGATTGATAAATTGATGTACCTAGAGCTGTTTCCACCGCCCTACTCTTGCTTTGCCTTTACTCCATCGAACTTTAGGTCTCATTTTAAATTTGACGCGGAGTCAGTGAACTTCATCATTACAACCGTTCCCACCAGTCCTGACTGAGACCTTCATCTGTCCAGGTGACCTGCTGGAAACGGGAAGCGTGGATGTGCACAGCTCCAGCTCCAAGCTGCATTTCCAGCACATGCTCTCTCCTTCTATGACCCGTCAAGTAGCTACTGCTGGTGGGTCAGTACCAGTACAGCAGCGCCAGCAAAGGACTGCTGTTGGCTCCAGACTGCTGTCTGGCCAGCTGCCTCTCGCGGATCCGCGGTCATGCCAACCTCCGTTATTTTGGCTGTAACTCTGAAACTTGGCTGGCTTGACCGCAGTGGCTCCGAATGGTTCATTATCCCCCATCATCATGACGTTTTCTGTGTGTCGCGGTTTGGGTCGGGATATTTCAGTTAAATTCAGTCATCATGTATGCAGGAGTAACTCTGTTCACTCATGCATGTAAAGGGGTTATTCCTGATCTTTCAAAAAAACATGGAAACGTATTTGATCTGTCCTCGTGTAGCGTCTTCTGATTTAAAATGAGACCTAAACTCCAATGGAGTAAAGGCAAAGCAAGAGTAGTATCTAGTGATATCAGCCAAAAAATAGTCCGAATTTAAATCAAGGTCTGACATAAGCCCGTAATGTTTTAAAATTCTTGAAATAATCTAACAAAACATATGCATACTTTTCTAACTTAAAATCCTTTGGAGAACGGGGCCCCCATACAGCTCCAGAACTACTATTTCTCCGGTACATTACTGGCCGTTTCTCAGAAGCTCGGTGACAGGAGAGACACTCAGGGTTTCCCCCAGAAAACTTGCTAAGCCCGGTGGTGGAGAAGCCCACCAGTGGTCCACTGCCACCGATGGCCCCCCGGCACCCGGCCTTTAAATTAAAAAAAAAAAAAAAAGTTGAAAATTGACAGGAATTTCAAAATTGTGACTGATATGTGTTAACAATTTATTAACAATACATGGGGCACAATTTTGAAATACATTCTGGGTGAAAGGCTTCAGTAATTGGCAAGCCTACAAAATGAAAAATGTGAAAGTAATAGGTAAATCATAATAGACATTTATCTTTTGTCAGTGTATTGTATTTACACTGTTTATGGCTTACTTTTGCTTTTGCTTGCTGCCATCTCAATGCTAGTGTGATGGTGTAGAGGCCCGATATGTGCGTTTAGCACATTATAGACTAATCCAACGAGCGTTTTGTGTGTTGCGCCCTTGCGATGCCGCCATAACGGTGGGGACGAGTCCCAATTACCTCGTATCTGCCAACATGGAAAGCAGCGTGAATATCTGGATTTACAAAGTTGGACAGTGTTCTAAGGTAATGATAACCTATAGGTATGTTATCCAGAGACCTCTCAAGTATTCTGACATTTTTTTAATTTTTCAATTTTTACATCAGAGCATTAATTTAAACTATTATTCATCTCCGGAAACTGGCAGAAGGGGAGGGGAACCCGGGGAGGGGCGAGGAAAGGGGGGGGGACGAAAAACAAGCTTAAATGACAAGCCACACTGGAATAACACGCACATCTCGTGATTACTTTTCAAAGTAAAAAAAAAAAAAACTTAACTCTTTTCAAAGGTCGTTACTTTTCTATTTTCTCCCATATTTGGCTTTTGGTATTGTTTAAGGACTGTACAGACTAAAGGCTGCAAGACACCCCCCGTTTGTGTTCGCAACTGAGTTATTTTTATTTTCTGGTCACAACGTTGCCCTGATCAGAGCAAATAACGTTATATTTTACTATATTTCCCAGATTAGTCATTCACTGCGTTTACATGCAGCCAGTAACTCTTTCATAACCCTTTCATAACCGGAATATTAGCAATAACCCGGTTGCGCACGACCATGTAAACACTGGCAAAAACTCGCAGCAACACCACAGCTGTCTCTGTTAGCAATAGCTACTGTAAGGCAAGGCAAGTTTATTTGTATAGCACATTTCATGTACATAACAATTCAAAGTGCTTTACATAAAACATTATACCGTAGCATGATAACGTTTTGCGGTGCGTCATTTTCGGGAGCATAGATACGTGAATATAGTGCCAAATTAATGAGTGTTCACCATAATTTACTGTGTTTTTGTTGTTGGGGATTAAATCCAGTGTTTTCTCCACCGTGGCAGCAAGTTATTCCTCCTCTGCTCTGTGTCCGATATTCCTCCCCGATACAAACACACTGACATCAGTGGACTGAGCAGCAGAAACGTCCAGTTTTGTCAGACTCTGATGTTCCAACAACCCGGAATGTGACAGTCCTTCCAGATTTCCTCAATATTGTTCAGAAAAAAATCAGATTCTCATCTGTTCTGTGACATGTTGCACATGTACAGAAACGCCCCCCACTGCAATGGTGGACGGTTTAGTTGCGGTGTTTGGCCGGATTAGTCCGGTACAGACGTACATTAGATGTACAAGGAGCTTCAATTAAGACTCTGGTTGAGGAGCCTTGTGTTGCCTTGTGTAAAACGAAGCTTATCTGCGCAGCATAATATTGTTAATATTTCAATAAAGTATAAAACATGCTTACCATACTCAGTCTTGTAGAGCCATCCGCTATATTTGGCGTCAGTTAACCATTTCGGATTAAATCTGCTCGTTCAATGTTTAGCATTGCGGCTTGTAGACTGTTGCTCTGACAGTAAACTAATATTTGTGCTAACTTGCACTGGCTCTGCATCATTATCATGCAGCGGTTCGGTCGGCTCACCGGGAATGGGACACTCGAGGGGGGCAGTGGCACTTCACTTCACCTCTCACCGCAACAAGTGTTCAAGTATCGACCATAAGATGTCGACATTGTGCCTAATTACCAGATGCTGTTATAAGTTTTGTATGCAATCTTTGGTATACTGTTTTGGTGGAAAAAAAAAGAAACTATTTGAAATAAATAAATAAATGACGCTTAGCCTGGCGGGGTGCAAGATAAGCCTGGCGGCCCGCCAGGCCTATAAAGCACTGGGGAAAACCCTGGGCACTGTTGCATCAGAGCTACAGACGGTGAATGTTTCACACAACTTCATGTCCAAAAACCTGAACTATCCCTTTTATGACTGGGCTGCTTGTGAAATAAATGAATGAATAGATTTTTTTTCGCTTGTCCTGTCCATCATCATAACAAGGAGAATGATGATCTGGTTGCTTTATTGTGTTGAAGAGATTTGCTTTGCCAAGGGGAGCTTTATGAACACAAGACTCCCCTTGATATCCTGTGTTTATTCATTTTATTTCTTTAATTAAAGATTTGTTTATAACAGCATTTTACATCATATTGCTGGGCTAGACGAGAGAAAAATGAAAGAAAAGAAAGTTAACAGAGGCAATGATAGAAAGTGGAACAGAGAGAAAGGAGTGAGGAAAAGACAGAGAGAGAGAAAGAGAGAGAGAGACACGAGAGAAAAAATGGATACACTTACACAGTTCACTGATGTTTTTATACAGAAACCCCTAAACAACATTCCAAGGTCTTTGCTGGAAAACAATACTAGCCATCCCCTACAGGATGACCCGCCCCCAACCCGGGTGTCCCCGCCGACACCCTGGAGGACCAGACCCCCCAGATGACACCCATGGGCCACACCCACCCCAATGCCCCTGCTCCACACAGCTGACACCAGGGCGCTACCACTGCTACCACCACACTCACACACACTCCTCCCTCCACCCCACACACATACCCACCACCTCTCTATACCAGCAGTACTCACATGCACTCCCCCCACACTCATGCACCGACCCACCCCACCCTCCAACCTGACACACACACTCTCCCTTCATCCCCAGCACCCACGCACTCCTCCCTCCAACCCACATACATATCACCCACCTCCCACTTCCCTATACCCCCAACCCCTACATGCACTCCCCCAACACACAAGCACCGACCCCCCCACCCTCCAACCTTACACACACATACACACACCTCCCTCCACCCCACATACATACCCCCCACCTCCCACTTCCCTATACCCCAACACCCACATGCTCTCCCCCTCACAAATGCACCGACCCGCCCCACCCTCCAACCTTACACACAAAAACACACTCCTCCCTCCACCCCACACACTTACAACCCCCTCTCCCTATACCCCAATACCCACATACACTCCCCCCACAAACATGCACCGACCTGCCCCACCGTCCAACCTGACACACTCACGCCCTTCTTCCTCCAGCCCCTCTGAAACATCCCCACATCGTTCCACCCTGACACACCCAAGCGCACGCCCCCCTCCTTCCCGCATCACCTCTGTCCTCCAACCTCCGGACACAGCAGAACAGATATCCCCCGAGCCAGCAGACCCCCCGCAATGCAGCTAGCCATGACCCCGAGCTCGCGGCGCAGGCAGCAACTCCCCCTTGCCCCCAGCCCCCACAGTAGCGCCCGGGAGACCAGGGTGTAAAAGGACACGATCATGGCAAACAAGTTTGGATATTTTCAAAAATACTGTTCAGCAGTTGTTCCAACCAGTCACTAAACCAGCTGAATTTAATTAGTGCAACTCCTCTGCTGCATAGATGAGCTCATCAGTGAAAACACCTGTTCTAAATGTACTGTACAGGGAGTGCAGAATTATTAGGCAAATGAGTATTTTGATCGCATCATTCTCTTTATGCATGTTGTCTTACTCCAAGCTTTATAGGCCCAAAGCCTACTACCAATTAAGCATATCAGGTGATGTTCATCTCTGTAATGACAAGGGGTGTGGTCTAATGACATCAACACCCTATATCAGGTGTATTAGGCAAACATAATTATTAGGCAACTTCCTTTCCTTTGGCAAAATGGGTCAGAAGAGGGACTTGACAGGCTCCCAAAAGTCAAAAATAGTGAGATATCTTGCAGAGGGATGCAGCACTCTTAAAATTGCCAAGCTTCTGAAGTACGATCATCGAACAATCAAGCGTTTCATTCACAATATTCAACAGGGTTGCAAGAAACGTGTGGAAAAACCAAGGCGCAAAATAACTGCCTATGAACTGAGAAAAGTCAAGCGTGCAGCTGTCAAGATTCCACTTGCCAGCAGTTTTGCCATATTTCAGAGCTGCAACATCACTGGAGTGCTCAAAAGCACAAGGTGTGCAATACTCAGAGACATGGCCAAGGTAAGAAAGGCTGAAAAACGACCACCACTGAACAAGACACACAAGCTGAAACGTCAAGACTGGGCAAAGAAATATCTCAAGACTGATTTTTCTAAGGTTTTATGGACTGATGAAATGAGAGTGAGTCTTGATGGGCCAGATGGATGTGCTCGTGGCTGGATCAGTAAAGGGCAGAGAGCTCCAGTCCGACTCAGATGCTAGCAAGGTGGAGGTGGGGTACTGGTATGAGTTGGTATCATCAAACCTGTGGGGCCTTTTCGGGTTGAGGATGGAGTCAAGCTCAACTCCCAGTCCTACCGCCAGTTTCTGGAAGACACCTTCTTCAAGCAGTGGTACAGGAAAAAGTCAGCATCCTTCAAGAAAAACATGATTTTCATGCAGGACAATGCTCCATCACACGCATCGAAGTACTCCACAGCGTGGCTGGCAAGAAAGGGTCTAAAAGAAGAAAAACTAATGACATGGTCTCCTTGTTCACCTGATCTGAACCCCATAGAGAACCTGTGGTCCCTCATCAAATGTGAGATTTACAAGGTGGGAAAACAGTACACCTCTCTTAAGAGTGTCTGGGAGGCTGTGGTTGCTGCTGCACGCAATGTTGATCGTGAACAGATCAAAACACTAACAGGATCCATGGATGGCAGGCTTTTGAGTGTCCTTGCAAAGAAAAGTGGCTATGTTGGCTAGAAAGGTCTGGGATGGATATAATCTTTCTAGCAAGTCTTACAGGAAATACTGCCGTTGGAACACGATCAAAACATGTCGTAGGTCTGTTTCAGGAAGCAGTGGAGTTGTGCATATACTATAGCCCATGAAGCATGTGAGCAACTGTCCATTGAGCATTTGTCTGCACCCTGGTTTAAAGGTTAGACTGTTACCCAGTCCATACAGCACTAGGTCCTTTCAGTACCTTCTGCAGGTGGTTGGTTCACAGGGGGATCCAGTCGATTGGGTGTTTAGAATGACAGAGGTACCTGACTTGTACCTGACTTTTATTCAGGTACATTGAGAAAATCCCACCAACTCCCCCTAAGTACTTGGCAACAAAACCACAAACATGTGGAACAGTCAGTCTGTATAGCAGATACACAAGGAGGCCATGGATTTTTAAGTCAGTTCACGGTAATAATGTGACTTTTCCCAGAGTTTTAACAAGAAACAAGAAAAAAAAACAAGATTACTGACACAAAACAAAACAAAATCAACACAACAACAAAGAACAAAGAACAAACATCTATTTTATACTATTGTTAACAATATAAAGAACTGATGTTATCCGTCAAGGCAGTGACCCTTCTTTTAAGATATTCTTAAAATGATCATGAAAAGTTAGAAGTGTCTGGGAAAAAATAGTAAACTAGTTATTTCAAGAACTAAACATAACCAGAGGAAATTCAAGACCAACTTCTCAATTCTTCTTTCACTGTTAGTTTGTATGCTATCTTTCATCCATCATGAACCGTTGTGCAAATGTAGCTATCTGAGCAGAGATTTGCAGAAACCCCTCAGCTACCAGCTACCTCCTCCAGGGAGAGCACCAAAGCATTTCCAAACACGCTGATAGATATAATCTTTCCAGCAATTCTTACAGGAAATACTGCCGTTTGAACACGATCAAAACATGTCGTAGGTCTGTTTCAGGAAGCAGTGGAGTTGTGCATATACTGTAGCCCATGAGAAGCATTTTATTAGCCCAGGTGAAGTGCTGAAACCCTTTGTTTCTGTTTGTACTATAAATGAAGTGTTTGTACGTTTTTTTTTCTTGTTGGTTAAATGTGCTTGATGTCTGAGGTTTTTGTTCACAACTCCATATGAAGCATGTGAGCAACTGTCCATTGAGCATTTGTCTGCACACTGGTTTAAAGGTTAGACTGTTACCCAGTCCATACAGCACTAGGTCCTTTCAGTACCTTCTGCAGGTGGTTGGTTCACAGGAGATCCAGTCAATTGGGTGTTTAGATTGACAGAGGTATCTGGGCAGTTGTTGAAAGTGATGTTGATACCAAACTAGTCTGTAGCGATGAAGGGGTGAAACTGTCAATTTACTGTCAGTCTACAAACCTCATATATGATCACTAACTCTTTGTGGTAAATCAAAGAGCAAGAATGTGAATACAAGCAGCTAACATGAGCTTTCTTTGAAGGGAACCTGAGCCCTCCTATAGTGAAAGGTTCAGGCATCATGTAAGGGCTCATACTGGAATTGCTTTGATTCTAAATCAAAAGAAGCCAGTAGACATGTTTTGATCGTGTTCCAATGGCAGTATTTCCTGTAAGACTTTCTAGAAAGATTATATCTATCAGCGTGTTTGGAAATGCTTTGGTGCTCTCCCTGGAGGAGGTAGCTGAGGGGTATCTGCAAATCTCTGCTCAGATAGCTACATTTGCACGGTTCATGATGGATGAAAGATAGCTTACAGACTAACAGTGAAAGAAGAATTAAGAAGTTGGTCTTGAATTTGCTCTGGTTTTGTTTAGTTCCTGAAATAACTAGTTTACTATTTTTTCCCAGACACTTCTAACTTTTCATGATCATTTTAAGAATATCTTAACAAAAAAAGGGTTACTACCTTGACAGATAACATCAGTTCTTTATGTTGTTAACAATAGTATAAAATAGATGTTTGTTCTTTGTTGTTGTGTTAGAATAATAATAATGGATTAGATTTATGTCACACTTTTTTTCCTATCCAGGAACTCAAAGCACTCACAGTAGGTCCATTATTTACTCACACTTGGTGATGGTAAGCTATGTATGTAGCACAGCTGCCCTGGGGGGGCAATTGTCTTGCCCAAGGACACAACAACTTATGGCGAGGGGATCGGGATTCGGACCGCCGATCCTCCAATCATTGACCGACCTTCTCTACCACCTGAGCCACTGTCGCCCCAGAGAGAGAGAGAGACCTTTTATTGTTCCCTATGGGAAATTCTTTTTCATGTGTTGATTTTGTTTTGTGTCAGTAATCTTGTTTCTCTGTACAAATATATAATAAATTAGTAATAAAATTTTGTTCATGAGCAGATTAACTATGTTCGATCCACATAATTGGCATCAGCTGAGAAACTTGTACAGGGACAACATCTGTTCAATAATATAAGATGTTTGGCATTTAGCAGTAGAACATCCTCATGTTTGGGCAGCTTTAAACTATTTCAGTCCAGTTGAATATATTTATATAGCTTGGAATGAGAGCAAAACTTTTGTTCAGGTACATTGAGAAAATCTCACCACCTCCCCCTGAGTAAGTACTTGGCAACAAAACCGCACACATGTGGAACAGTCAGTCTGTATAGCAGATACACAAGGAGGTGAAGGATTTTTAACTCAGTTCACTGTAATGATGTGACTTTCCCCAGAGTTTTAACAATGGAAATTTCTGTGACAAAAAGTAAAAAATATTTAATATTTTGTGAGTTGTGAAATTATCTGATGTAAATGAATGCCAGTGCTGTAAGCACAATTTTTGGATCATATATATATATATATATATATATATATATATATATACACACACATATATATATATATTTGTATGTATGCATGTTGTTAATATTTCTTTCGAACCACAGTTCAAAATCAATGTCATGATTTTCATAGAATTTTGATGTATCATTACTTTTGTCAATTTTTACTTATTTCACTCACTTCTGATTTTTTTTCCTTCTTCAATTGGAGGGTATGAATAATTTTGAGGACGACTGTATGTATCTGTACTAAGCTTTTCAAGCTTGTCAATCAATACGGGAGATGTATTTAGGCAAAAAACAAACAAAAAAGGATGCTCCGACAGAAACTTAAAATATGACATCACAGAAGGAAATTTAGAAAAATAAAGTCAAAATATCAAAGAAGAGAAATGCATCTGGTTTAGACAGTACAGTAAATGGAAGATAGATGGAAATTGATTGGGATTCATTCTGGCTGGATAAAAGTTGCAATATCTGTTGGTCTCCCTTTCTGTCTACTCCACCCCAGCCGGTCGAGGCAGATGGCCGCCCTACCTGAGCCGGGTTCTGCTGGAGGTTTTTCCTCCCTGTTAAAAGGATTTTTTCCGTCCCACTGTCGCCACCACTCCGTGCTTGCTCAGGATGGGGGATTGGATCCGATCCAATCTGTTGGTTTCCTTAGCTAGGCTATTATGAATCTTATCTGAATTTTTCTGTCTGTTAAGCGCCCTGAGGTGACATTGACATGAATGGACGCTATACAAATAAAGTTGAATTGAATTGAATTGAATTCTGAATATTTTTGCCCTTTGGAGGATGTACTGTATGCATGGTAACTACAGTGCAGACTGGGGCAGAATAGCTGAAAGCAAAATTTAAACAAAAAACAAAGCATGATTGGTCTCTAGACATCAAAGGGCAATTTAGATTAAAAAAGGAAAAAAAAAAGTCCTTATTCATAACATGTCATCAATTTATGCCATAGAAAACATCAATGCTCCTAGAATGAAGCCAGATATTATAGGATGAAAAATGAG
The DNA here is from genome assembly GCA_023101725.1 of Atherinomorus stipes. Taxonomy (NCBI): domain Eukaryota; kingdom Metazoa; phylum Chordata; class Actinopteri; order Atheriniformes; family Atherinidae; genus Atherinomorus; species Atherinomorus stipes. The sequence goes on from JALJCO010008957.1 coordinate 139,785, forward strand.
ACCACATACAGTACTGCATGAGGTCTGGCAGCAGTAATGATGTTACACATTATCTCCACTTAAATCACATCAAATTCTTCTTCGATCCCAAAGATAAGATGGAAGTCGAGTGAATACTTTGCTAACATTTTTTTTGGCTTCGATTTTGGGCCTGTTTTTGAAGAAGCCTGTGTATGATAAATCTATTTAAAATGCAATCAGAACTATACACCATTGCCTTTCAGCATATTGTATCAATGTGCATGTACCCTCAGTGCAAGTCCAAAGCAGTACCACAAATGACATGGGAGATGACTGGGTTGTGATATCATTAACATCATCAAACATAGGGTGATGAAAGATAAAGGAGTTTCTTTGAAAAGAAAACCATATGCTTCAGATGTTTCTTACTGTATGTCCTGTGGTTGCACCAGAGGTGTTGATTTCTTGGTTTGATCTGGACTGTCTCTGGCTTTGCTAAAAATTAAATGACTGACAGGAATTATTGGCCGTGTGAGCAGTGGAAGTAAAGTATGCGAGTAAGGTTTATGTTATTTAGTGCGGCTTTCCTAAAATGAATACACCTCTTAAGGCTCTACACAGTTTTCAAAAGAATTTCTGGAGAATTGTGCCAAGACATTCTCTCTCTGAAAACAACTTCTAGGCTTTGTTTGGGATGTGTGGCGGCTGGCTGCTCTGCTTTGTACTGACCATCTCTGACGTCCTGCCTTCGAAGTCTGATCAATATGGTTTCTCAGCAAGGACTGACATAAGCTTGGATGCTGTAACAAACTCCCCATGGTTCCATGTGCCTTATCCAGGTAAGTGTAATTTTGCTTTAAAACTTAAACCCAATTCTATTGATTTGTTTATTACAGATGTTGTGTAGCAGCAAGTTAAACAGAAAGTACAGTAATAAAGTTTAACACAAATATGTTTAATTCAAATTCATTGTAATGCAGTTCAATCTAAATCACCCCAATTTATTACAGTTATAATCATATGCAAAATCATGGATGAATAAAATAGCCAAGCCAAGGAATCCAAAAGAGAGTATCTGTCGAGCATTATTACAGAAAACCCCAGAAACCCCCGGGTATTGTTCAGGACAATTGACTGTCCTGAATATCTCACATCCTGTTTGTTTAGAAACATCCACAGATGTGTGTAATAGTTTTTTGGACTTTTTTATTGAGAAAGTTGCTTCTGTGAGATCTCTCATTTCCCCTCCCACCTTTGACCCTTCTGAACCTGTTCCTTGTCCAGCGGTGTTCAGTGCTTTTCAACGTGTGTCCCTGTCAATGTTGGAAGATGTGGTGGCCCACATGAAACCATCAGGTTCCCCCCGTGACGTGGTCCCTCCCCGTTTCTTTAAAGAAGTCTTTTCCCTATACCTGCTCCCCCTAGGGTCTATCCTTAGAAAACATGATGTTTATTTCCATTTCCATTCGCATTGTTATGCTGGCGACAGCCCGATTTATGTCCCCCTGAAAAAAAGTGAGGACTCTTCTCTTCAACCCCTGCTGGCCTGTCTTGATGACGTGAAAGCCTGGATGGCCCTTAATTTCCTCAGTTTCAACCAGGACAAAACTGAGGCAGTGTTGCCAACTCTTCTTTTCTTTCATGTGAGCACTTTGAGAAAGTGATCCATGCTTTTATCATCTCTCATTTGGATTATTGTAACTCTCTCTATCTTGGAGTTAGCCAGTCCTCCCTCACCTGTCTCCAGTTGGTTCAGAACGCTGCCGCCCGTCTGCTAACTGGAGTGCGTAAGAGGGAACACATTACTCCAATCCTGGCCTCCCTCCATTGGCTGCCTGTGCACTTTAGGGTCCATTTTAAGATTCTTTTATTTGTTTTTAAGTCTTTGAATGGCCTGCCCCCATCCTATCTCTCTGACCTCCTCCACCCCTACGCCCCTGCACGGTGCCTCCGGTCGGCTGATCAGCTGCTCCTTGAGGAACCGAGGTCCAGGCGTAAGCTCCGAGTGGACCAGGCCTTTTTTGTTGCTGCCCCCAGGATGTGGAACAGTTTACCGTTCCACATCAGGCAGGCCTCCTCACTGGCTGTTTTTAAAACAAACCTCAAAGCCTACTTCTATGGTTTGGCTTTTAACTCAACATGAGAATTTGCTCTTTTAGTTGTTTTAGTTTATTTTTTAATTGCTTCAAATGTATTTATAAACCCACTTTTACCACTGGCCTTCACCCAGCACAAGTGTTTTTAGTTGTTTCTATCGCCAGTTGATTTGATTCTGATTTCTGCTATGTTCAGCACTTTTTGTTAGCTGTGGCTATTTTTAAAGTGCTATATAAATGAAGTTGTATTGTATTGTATTGAGTAACTCTGTCTGCTCACACAGGTAAACGTGTTATTCCTAATCTTTCAGAAAACGGAATATTGACCTTAACCCAAATTTTGATGGCATGTAAACCTAGTCTATATCACCTACTCGGTACTGGGTCAATAGGACCTAATGCCAATGGGTCACAAATTTGACCCAACTTACTGGGTCAACCTATTTCACCCCAAAATCGGTCACTTTTTACACTTTGTTGGGTTAATGTTATTTATTGATATTTGTGGATTTTCTTTTTTTTTTTTTTTTTTTTTTTTTTTTTTTTTACCCAATGCTGGGCACTTCTTACCGAGCATAGGTTTATTATTACCCTTTTGTTGGGTTAATGTTATTTATTGTTATCTATGGAATTTTTTTACCCAATGCTGGGCATTTCTTACCCAGCATTGGTTTATTTGGTGCTTTTAGGCTTTTCTTATTCACTTCTAAATAAATAACAAACATAAAACACAGAAACTGCTTATTTACATTGGAAATAATTGATATTTTATTTGAATAAACAGTACAAAACAAGTGTAAAATAAGTCATAATAAGAACTGGTCATAAAACAGAGCTTATTTAAACAACAGAAAATCAGCCTAGGCATCACATAGAAAAAGAAGACTACCAACAACTACCAACTTTTGGTAGTTAGTGACTACTCAAGATATATTACACTTGTTCTGCACACTGGATCTGTCTTCATCTGACCCGGAGTGGTAGAAACAGTGACAATGATGAGGGATGTTTTGGAAATGTCAGAGCCCTCTATTCATTAAGAGAGAAAAGAAAAAAAAAAGTTTTATTTTATATAAGATATACGGCTGTGTGAAAACGTTTTTGCCCCCTTCCTAATTTCTTACTGTTTTGCATGTTTGTCACACTTAAATGTTTCAGATCATCAAACAAATCTAAATGTGAGACAAAGATAACACAAGTAAACAGAAAATGCAGTTTTTAAATAAAGATTTTTATTTTTAAGGGGGGGGGGGGGGAATCCAAACTTAAATGGCCCTGCGTGAAAAAGTGATTTCCCCCTAAACATAATAACTGGTTGGGCGACCCTTAGCAGCAACAACTGCAATCAAGCATTTCCAATAACTGGCAATAAATCTTCTACAGCGCTGTGGAGGAATTTTGTTCCACTCATCTTTGCAGAATTGTTGTAATTCAGCCACATTGGAGGGTTTTCCAGCATGAACCACCTTTTTAAGATCATGCCACAGTATCTCAATTGGATTCAGGTCAGGACTTTGACAAGGCCACTCCAAAGTCTTCATTTTGTTTTTCTTAAGTCATTCAGAGGTGGACTTACTGGTGTGTTTTGGATCATTGTCCTGCTGCAGAACCCAAGTGCGCTTCAGCTTGAGGTCACCAACAGATGGCCGGACGTTCTCCTTCAGGATTTTTTGGTAGACAGCAGAATTCATGATTCCATTTACCACAGCAAGTCTTCAAGGTCCTGAGGCAGCTAAACAGCCCCAGACCATCACACTAAAACCACCATATTTTACTTCTGGAATGATGTTCCTTTTCTTAAAAATGCTGTGTTACTTTTACGCCAGATGTAATGGGACCTACACCTTCCAAAAAGTTCAACTTTTGTCTCGTCAGTCCACAGAGTATTTTCCCAAAAGTCTTGAGGATTATCAAGAGGCTTTCTGGCTAAACTGAGACAAGCCTTTATGCTCTTTTTGCTCAGCAGTGGTTTTGGTCTTGGAACTCTGGCATGCAGGCCATTTTTGCCCAGTCTCTTTCTTATGGTGGAGTCATGAACACTGACCTTAATTGAGGCAAGTGAAGCCTGCAGTTCTTGGATGTTGTTCTGGGGTCTTTGGTGACCTCTTGGATGAGTTGTCGCCGTGCTCTTGGGGTAATTTTGGTCGGCCGTCTACTGGGAAGGTTCACCACTGTTCCATGTTTTCACCATTCGTGGATAATGGCTCTCACTGTGGTTCGCTGGAGTCCCAAAGCTTTAAAAAATGGCTTTGGAACTTTTTCCAGAGTGATAGATCACTTTTTCACACAGGAGGTTTGGATCCCCCCCTTTACAAATAAAAATCTTCATTTAAAAACTGCATTTTGTGTTTTCTTGTGTTATCTTTGACTCACATTTAAATTTGTTTGATGATCTGAAACATTCAAGAGTGACAAACGTGCAAAAAAGTAAGAAATTAGGAAGGGGGGCAAAAACTTTTTCACACAGCCGTATATATTATATAAAATAAAACTTTTTTTTTTCTTTTCTCTCTAAATGAATAGAGGGCTCTGACATTTCCAGAACATTTCAGGACTCCAGTTCAAGTCAGTCAGTGAAGAATATGATCATTTCACTCAGTTCGTGTCAGAACCTTTCCTGCAGTATTTTTATTCAGCTACAAATAATTATTTAGGACATTCCAATAATGAAGAACTGCAGCAGTCCAATCTTAATGTAACAAATATATTAATTTCTTTTTTGACATCACTCTGCGAAAGCATGCCTCAGGATGCGCATCTTATTTTAAACTTGAGTTAAAAAACATAATCATTGCTAACACCCTCTAATGGTTTGGAATTTAATTCATCTACAGTGTAAATGATTGAAAATAATGAATAAATAAAAAGTACATATTTATGGTTAGATTTACAGACTTCCTCCGTCTAGCTTATGAATTGCTACATGGTCTTGCTCCATCTTACCTTTCTGACCTGCTTCAACTTAACGCCCTTTCTTGGTCCTCGAAATCTGTTGATTGGTTGACTTTTGGTTTACTGTAGGTTGACGCAATCTCAGCTGAGATCAAGCTTTTGCAATGGCATCTCCTATACTTTGGAGTAAGTTGCCTTTGAACACAGACAGACTTCGTGCCTTTTTGTTTTTATATCATATTTAAACACACATTTGTTCTCACTGGCCTTGCTGACTGTATCTTGGTATGTTTGTGTTTATGTTTTTAACTGTACATGTGTATGCCTGCATTTATATTATCCAATTTTGAAGCCCAGGTTGTCGTATTGTATGGGTTGGCAAATGTGTACATTACAATTTCTGGTGAGATTGAGCTGTGAATTATTCTTGATTTACATGAATATACAATACACTAAATATGTGTGTGCATGAGTATCTGAGAATGCAGTTTTTTAAAAACATTCAGAAATAGTGGAGTCACTTAAAGACACACAACGGAACTTTCAGCAGTTTTCTCAGTGACGCGCCCCCTGTCGGCGGCTAAACTAGCATCCATCTTGTTCGTACCTGTACTGTAAGCTCACTCCAGCCAGTAAAAGACAGTCTTATCTTGACTCTTGTTCTGTCCCTTCCTCTGTTTCTTTTCCTCTCTTCCTCCGGTGATGTTTCCTTGCGTTTCTTTACCGAATTCGACATGATGCGCATTCAAAACACCCGCGATGTTGATACTTGGTTTACATCCGGTTGCTAGTGAGTGACGCGGTGCTGCAACCAATAGTTGGCTGCAACGTCACGGTCGCGTCCCGGATGGGAATCTTACATAGTGCTGTTTCTGAGCCCCGGGACGGCTCTGGGCACTGACAGCTCGAAAATGCGCATAATGAATGTTGGTGTGACATCAAAACGAGTCAGAAACACAGATTTTTAAGGTCTAAAAGTTACGTTGTGTGTCTTTAAAGGAGCAACTTGAGGAGTTCAGAGGGTGAAGAAAAAAATGGTTCCTACAACTCAATTGACTCATCTGCATGTAACTCTTTAATTTAATCTTTGACAAACATCGAAACTAAAAATACACCATGGCCATTCCGTGGCTACAGATTTCACAACTTCTCTTCGGAAATTTTTTATTGCCTGCTACATGGAAAATGACAAAGAACAACTTTAATTGTTGCTATCAGAGTGTCGACATCAGAGTGATGGTGATAAATTACAGATCTTTATAATCATATCAGGGAAAGAGGCCCAAGAGCATTCAGTTGACTGCCTGTCAATAGGTCATGCAGGATGTGTGCACATAGAGCATGACTTCCTTAGTTTCAAAGAACACATGCTGCTGTAAGAAAATTCAATAACTTTTACACCATTTTATTTCAGAACCAATCATTATAATCACTTTAGAGGTCTAGGGGTTTCATTTTGTAACAGTAATATAGGTATAGTGTGTCAGTAAAATCCCCTCCAATATTGAATGCATGTGTCTGTCAAAATATATGTAATCGTTAAGTTTGGTAAACTTGCTTGCAGGGTCAGTTTGATGTCAATTCTTTTAATTCTTTAATGCAATGTCTTTTAGGGTCTACATATATCAGGGATCAATCTGCAAATATAACAGTTGTGACAGTGAAACAAAACATATGATAGCAACCCAAGTCGCTCCCTATTAAATACTTGGAAAATGTCTGCAATGTCCTTTGTGCTCTGTATGGTTTATGAATTCAGAATATTTACTACAAAAATGACATAAGAAAATCTTCTTCATCTTTTGGTTTCACTCTTATTATTCTAATCTAAACTTTGTGAAATCATTTAACTTCATGGACAACAACTGGTCATTTGACACTGATGCTAGGAGCAGAGGGAGGACATGAAAACTTTACTTAGATGGTTTAAGCCATTTCATGTTTACTGAACAATTTTAGTCCATTTTGGTGTCATTGCGTGACTTCTTGTGGCTTGGAAATGTGCTGGATTCTAGCCAAACATTCCGAGACCCTGAGTATCTACATCATCATCCTTTGATGTTGACATACTCTAAGCATATCAAAGACTGCTGTCAAGTAGTGTTATCTCTGTAGAAAATTCTGACATCACTTATTCGTGCCTTTAAATAGATACTGGCTTTGTGTTTGTAGCTTTATTGTCAAATATACTTTAGGTTAGAGTAAAAAGTAAAACATTTTTTCAAAGGGTAGATTTTCCTCAGTGTTTTGTGCTTTCCAAGCTTTTTCACCCTGATATGTAGAGATGCCCAGTGTTTCATTTATGAATAAATGCAAATACGAGCCATCTGCTTGTATCCTGCATTGTGCACACTGCACAATGTCACAATGCAAAGGTGTACTTTAAGGCTGTAATAATAGTTTAACCAGCTCGAATGTTTTAGATTGAAAACCAAAGATATTTTCTTAATAAAAACAACTTAATGTATACAGTATAAGTCTGAAGACACCATGAGTCTACTGGAAAAGTACTGCAGTAATTAAATATGTTCCAGATGTCAACAAATTCACAGCTTCATCCATTAAACAATTATGTCCAAGACATATCCTATGAACATGGAAAAGATGTTAGTTGGTGTCAAAAGAGTGAAAATACTGACCTGCATCAAGCCAACATCACAACACAAAGCAAAGCTGAAAGTACAACTATCTACATGGAAACCTGCAAAGACAGAGATGAATCATCACCTTTTAAGAAGAAATGTGTTGGGAGAGAAATCTTTATTGTGAAATCAAATTAGGCAAACTTCAACTGCAACTCACGGCAGTATTTAACAGTTAAAGTAAAAGTATTGTTATGCACACAGTGCAGGCCAATTAAAGGTTTTATGGCTAAACAACTTTTTATTCTAAAGAAAAATCACTTAATTGTGAGGCAATTTAAAAAAGGTTCATACAAATGTGCTCACTTTAAAAGAAAAAAAAATTACATATGCTGGGCTACATGTAGAAAGAAACAAGGCACCTGTAAAAAACAAGCCGTCATATATATATATATATATATATATATATATATATATATATATATATATATATATATATATATGTGTGTGACGGCTTGTGTCGTTTTTTGGTTCTTTGTTTTGTTTAACCTCTTTTGTTTCTTTCAGGCCAGGTGATGATGACTAAATGGAGGCAGCTGGCCACTGTCTCCAATAGGTATAAAAGGCCATTCCCTTACCAGGGAACAGCCCAGTCTTATTCTTGCTTGCCATGAGGCTTGGCGTTTGGTATAGGTTATGTTGGTTTGGTTGGGTTATTGAATTATATTTTTATACGTAAGTTCCCACGTCTCCTTCTCTTTGTTGTGGTCTATGGGCTGACCATAACAATATATACATACACATATATATATATACATTTATTTATTTATTTTTTATGCAGCAGAAGTAAAAATGGAAAAGCTCTAATTTGGTATAAAAAAATATGGTAAAGTGTAGATGATACAGCTATAAATTGCACTTACATGTAGTTAAAGTTCCTCCTTTTTTAGTTAAACAGATGAGGGTCTGGAAGCCACCCAAAAGCCTGGACCCCAACCACTGCCCCAAGAGACAGACCTGCATCCACCCTGAGGGTGGCACAGGTTGGCCCTAAACCTCACACGATCTTGGGGCATAGGCCCGAGTGCCGTGACCAGCAACCATTGCCACACAGGACCAACAACTTATTAATCCATCATTTAATTTTTCATGAAATGCCGGTAGAAGATTCGATGCAAGGAATTAATTCTTTTTTTATGTTATTTTTTTGTTTTATTTGTCCTGTCCAGCATCATAGCAAGCAGAATGATGATCTGATTGCTTTATTGTGTAGCTTTATGAACACAAGGCTCCCCTTGATATCCTGTTTATTCATTTTATTTCTTTAATTAAACATTTGTTTATAACAGCATTCCATGCTGGGCTTGACAAGGGAAAAATGAAAGTTAACAGAAGCAATGATAGAAAATGGAGCAGAGAGAAAGGAGTGAGGAAGAGAGAGAGAGAGAGAGAAGAGAAAACATGGATCCACATCCACAGTTCACTGGTGCATCTGTACAGAAACCCCTAAACAACATTCCAAGGTCTCTGTTGGAAAACAAAACCAGCAATCCCCCTCAGGAGGACCTGCAGGTGGCTTAATTATCAGATTATACAAACACACGCAGAACAACGCAGAGAAGAGGTAAAACCTAGTCAACGCAACTGGAAGCAGTGTCACAGTGTCAACATGCATAATAAAGAGTGCTCTATGGTGATGCAGTCATGCAGATGCAGCCTCGTCTCTGCAAGGTGGAGGAAACCCGCACAGCCTGAGACTCAGGCACCCAGAGGCCCAGATCCCAGCCGGGGGTGGCTGGGGTCCGGTTGGACATGCATCCCCCAGAGGACGGCAGAAGGCAGCCCCAGCTGGAGCCCCCCACGGTCTCGGGACCCAGGCCCCAGCGGACCCAAGACTAGCAGCTGCCGACCCCACCGGGCACCGCTGGACTGGAGAAGGAGCTGCGAGCTCCAAGCCCCCACACTTCTCCCCACCCCCAGATGCAGCAGAACAGGCATCCCCCAAGCCAGAAATGCAGCCGGCCATGACCACTAGCTTGTGAAGCAGCCACTACCCCCCTCTCCCCAGTAGCGCCTGGGAGACCGGGGTATAAAAGGACCCTGCTTCCCTCCCCCCTTGCTCATGACAAGGGGGAGGGTGTGTGGGGGAAAAAAAAGGCGGGGCCAAGCCAAGTGAGGGGGGGGGGGGGGTAGGGGGGGGGGATAGCCAACGACCCCTTCTTTGAAAAGGAGGGAAGGGGGGGATAAAAAAATGGGGGAGATTTTATTTAATATGTATATGAGGTAATAGGGGTAAAAAAAAAAGGGGGAGTGTCTCGCAAGAAAATAAAGGGGGTAGGGGCGACCTCCCAACACACATCGGGCAAGGGGCATCCCCAAGACCCAAAAAAAAAATAGAAAGAATTAAAAATAAAAGAAAAAGGGTGATAAACGAAAAAAAACGGAAAAAAAAAAAGGAAAATGAGAAATAAAAGGATATAGGGGAAATATTAAAGGGAAGGAAAGAGGAGAAAAAAGAGGGATAAAGGAGAATAATGCGCGGATAGAGAAAAAAAAAATAAGAAGAAAATGGGAAAAAAAAAAATGAAAAAAAGAGAAAAAAGAAAGAATATAAAGAAAATAAAAGAAAAAAAAAAAAAAAAAAAAAGGATTAAAATTAAATAAAAAACAAAAAAAAAAAAAAAAAGAAATGAAAAAAAAATATAATTAAAAATATAAAAGAATAAGAAAAAGAGATTAGTAAGGAATTGACGAAAGAAATAAAAAATATTAAAAGGATGTTTAGGTAAAATTAAAAAAAAAGAAGGGGGGGGGAAAGAGGGGAAAAGGGGGAGATGTTCCACAGCTAAAAAGCGAGGAGCAACTCAAAAAAATGAGGGACGGGGGGGGGGAGGAATAAAAGGAGGGGAAGACAATTTGATATCAGCTGTAACTACCATGATGCTGCAGCTGCAGATGTTCTGGTTCATGTCTAGAATTAACCCGTGTTAAACAGTGATGTTGATTGTTATTTAATTAGATAATGAAAACTTGACGTGTCGCCTGAACACATCATGAGAAATGATTCTGACCCGATGTCTGCAGTCCTGTGTGCAGCATTCTTTCAGCCATCAGTGCGTAAAGCTGCCAGTTATACCTGCTTTTCAGATGTGCTAAATTACACGCAATTTTTTGCGTCCACTTTCCGTTGAACGGTTGATAGATCACATTTGCGCGTATTAAACTGAGGTTTTGCATAGTCTCCTCCCAATATTTTGCGCCTTCTGGCAGAAACGATTATATTATTGAGAGATGGAAAATGGAAGGGGGGATTCCCTTAAAAGGAGGAAAACTTTTTTCTTTTTAAAAAAGCTGGGGGGGAAAAAAAAAAAGTGTTTAAAAAAGAAAATTAAAAAGGGCCAAGGGGGTGTGTGAGAGGAGGAGAGGGGGGGGGGGAGGGAGGAGGGGGGGAAAAAGAGAGGGGAATGAATTCGAAGGGAGGTCGGGGGAGGAATAGAAAAGACCCTCCCACAAGAAAGGAATTAAAAAAAAAAGGAAATAATTTCTTCATATTATCCAACCCATTCTTTTCCATACAAAAAAAAAAAGGAGGGGGGGGGGGGTGGGGGGGGGCCGCGGGGGGGGGGGGGGGGGGGGGTGGCTGCTCCTGGGCGCTTGGGCCCTGGGCCCGGCGCTGTCTCCGCTCCGGGGGACGCCCGGCGCCCGGTGGGGTCGGCAGCTGCTGGTCTTGGTCCGCTGGGGCCTGGGCCCCCAGACTGCGGGGGGCGCCGGCTGGGGCCGCCTTTTGCCGCCCTTCGGGGGATGCATGTCCGCTCTTTGGGGGGGGGGGGGGGGGGGTAGCTGGGATTTGGGCCTCTGGGTGGCTGCTGGGGGCCTGGGTCGTGAGCCTTGCGGGCTTCCTCCTCCTCGCAGAGACGAGGCTGCATCTGCATGACTGTATCACCACGGAGCACCCTTTATTATGCATGTTGACACTGTGACACTGCTTTCCATTGCGAGGACTAGGTTTTACCTCTTCTCTACTTCCCATTGCGCTGACTAGGTTGTACCTCTTCTCTGCGTAGTTCTGCGTGTGTTTGTATGATCTGAGGATATTTAAGCCACCTGCAGGTCCTCCTGTAGGGGATTGCTTGTTTTGTTTTCCAACAGAGACCTTGGTTGTTTAGGGATCGCTGTACAGATGTACCAGTGAACTGTGTAAGTGGATTCATGTTTTCTCTCTCTCTCTCTCTTCCTCTTCCTTACTCCTTTCTCTCTGTTTCACTTTCTATCATTACCTCTGTTAACTTTCATTTCTCCCTTGTCAGGCCCAGCAGTATGAAATGGAATGGTGTAACAGACAAATGTTTAAATAAAGAAATAAAATGAATAAACATGATATCAAGTGGAGCCTTATGTTCATAAAGCTCCGCTTGGTAAAGCAAAACTGTTCAACAGAATAAAGCAATCAGATTTCCATTCTGCTTGCTTCGATGCTGGACAGGACAAGTAATAAAAAAAAAAAAAAAAAAAAAAAAGTCATGCAGAAAGGTGGCTGGGGGAATTCAGAAGGCCTGTGAACATTTGATATGGTATATTTCTTTAAAAATATAACAAAAAAAAAGTTGATTACATTTGCAGATCTTTCCTTTCTGCTTTTGCATTGTGCACAATGTCAGCTTATTTGGAAATAGAGTAATTCACTGTGCTGTAGATGAAAACTACCATGTATTGTGTAAAATGCACCTGTTTTATTTTCATTTTGGCAAAACAAGTAAAATTTTAGATCAGACTAAGTTGCCCTCATGTACAAAGTTACTGCAAGTTAAGAAAAATAGGAACTGAAAAGTAGCACTTCCTTTGTATACAGCATTTGTGTATTGTTCATTACAAGTGATTCTATTCAGATGTTTGTTTGATGGATTGAGAAAAGTCAGCATGGTGTACAGAGTTCTGGCAGATGTTTTGTATAGCTGCCTGTATATAAATCTCTCCATAGTTTAAGCAATAAATGTATCTCATGTTTTACAAACCAGGCTTCTTTGATTCTTCAGTCACATGGTGGCAGTCTGCCAAGCCTTAAGCCAAAAGAAAACACTGTGCATTCAATCATTATGCTACAAAGATATGTTATTTTAAGAATAAAGTCTTCAAGTTTGCTTTGTACTCTCTCCACAGGCCAGTGGGGTTTGCCCACAGTGAGTTTGTCCTCGGTGTTGGGTATGATGGCAGGGGTCTTGGCATCTACCATGGAATCTATTGGTGACTATTACGCTTGTGCTCGCTTGTCTGGGGCTCCTCCACCTCCAACTCATGCCATCAACCGAGGTATTGCCATTGAGGGAATAGGCTGCATCCTGGCTGCACTGTGGGGAACAGGAAATGGAACCACCTCCTACAGCCAGAACATCGCTGCACTTGGAATTACAAAGGTACACATTGGTACTTGGGAACAAGAGTAATCCCACTGGTAGGCAGGGCTGCAAGATAAACTCATGTATGCTAAAAAAAAATGACTGATCTCACTGTGAAAATGCCAAATCCAGATTTTTAAAATAACACCTGGAATAACCTTCAAAGGTTACGAAATGTTTTAGGGCAAACACTGCTGCTTCAGCGATAACTTTTTTCTCACTTGTCAAACAAGAGAGCTGTGACACAAAGATGATAACACGCTCAGCCATGATGATGCAAAGCAGCAGCGACCAAGCGGCATGTCTCTCCCACCCTACACCCACGCACCCTGCCCCCCCCCCCCCCCCCCCCCCCTACCCCCCCACACACATCCCTCCCCCTCCGCGTGCCCCCCTGCCACTCCCCAACACCCTCCTTCCTCAACCCCCCCCCCCACGACTGCATACAGCACACCCACTGATACACACCTCGTCCCCCCTACACCTTATAAATTTCTCCGTTCACACTCACATTTATTTGCTCTCACACACCGACCTCACTCTTACCCTTGCCTCTGTGCCTCCTTGGTGATAATCCGGACCGGAGAAGGAGCTGCGAGCTCCAGGCCCCCGGGACAACATGCGTGTGTAACGTGTGTTGTTTGCAATTAAAACTGAGAGGCAGTATCAAGTCATGTTGGAAGTGGGGTCGCACAGGCGGTATGACCACTAAGATATCTGCAGAAGTGTCACTTTCAGTAACCGGTTCTCAGGAGCTTTTAAATTTCAGGGAGCTGATTCTGAATACATGTCCTTCAGAAGGGCCACTTGCGCTGCACAGTTTTTAAAATTTATTTCTTCATACAGGTAAGTCCCATTAAGATACGTAGTCTCTTTTGAAAGGGAAACCTGTTTACCTAACCTCCATGTCTTTAGATTGTGAAAGACAGCCATACCCAGTAAAAAATCCATGCATACACGGGGAGAACATGCAAACTCCACAAAGAAAGCCCCCTGTTCAGTCCCTGGCTGGGGCTCGAGTCATCAACTTGCTGTGAGGTCGCGGGGTTAACCACCACACACCTTGCAGCAAGTTTTGCATGTGCAATCAACTTTGGCCACGTTTTAATACACACAAAGCTTTCATAAATCAGGATTTACCTTAGATTAGATCGACAGACAGATAGACATTAGATTAGATAGACAGACTTATCAAAAATAGATTGTAAATCCTGTCATATTTTATGCATTATTTTTTTGTATCAACAGGTAGTTGTTTTATTATTCTCTGTATTTTTCCTTTGCCTGCCAAGGAAGTACAGACACAAATTAGTTTGTTAACTGTAATACAGCATGCTTATCCACCTTATTCCTGAGCTAGCACATGTAGAAACGACGATGCGATCAACTTCCTGTGAGATACAGGAAAGAGCGCTTTGCCATTGACTCACAGTATAAGATGTTGTTTCGGAAAGCGGTTTACTCGAACATTTAAGCATGACTATCCATAACATTTCAAAACAGTTTTCCCCAGAAAAATGTACTTGCACGGCTTGGGAACACATGTGGTTCGTGGTTGTACTAACAAGCAGAGAAACTTGAATTTGTGTCTACAACAGCAATTTGTAGAACATGCACCTCTGTCTTAGTGAGAGAGTGGCTCCAGGGCTCCAGACTGCGCTGTAGTGGTCACATTTTAGGACTAGAATATAATCTACTTTTTAGTAAATAAGATCGTATCTCACCTCTTTCAACAAAACACGACCAACCTTATTCCTCTGTAATACTCTGCTGCTCCCCATCTCTGGAATTCCCTCCTTCCCAATCTCCGCAGGGACTCCTTCCCTCTCTCCAAATCCAGACTCAAAACTCCTCTTTACAAACGTCTGATTTCACCTAATTCCATGTACATCAATCTAATGTTGTTGTGTTTTAGTTTAATGTTTTGTCCGCTTTGTACAGTGTCCTTTGGTGCTTTGATAAGGCATCTGTCAAATTAAATGTTTTTACTATTATTATTATTATGCACACTATTATTATTATTATTTATTATTATTATTATTATTATTATTATTATTATTATTATTATTATTATTATTATTATTATTATGTAGATATTAATAAGCCTTGGAGCTTTTACGGTTGCTCATTGCTTCACAGTCAGACGTGACAGAGCTAAGAAGGAGCTAAAGGCTGCTGTTTGTTATTTTTGGCCAGATCTTCATCATCCTCCTCCCACCCCTCTGTTGCAGGAGGCGGAGGGAATGTGACGTCCCCTTTGCGCTGTGACGGCTGATGTTCCCATGTAGTTTATCTAAAAAGCTCGTAAAACATGGAGTAGCGTGAACATCGAGCATGTAAATAAATGCCGGTTCCGGTCGAACTGGAAGTTGCTCGCATATTTCACGCAAGGGCTCCTGGGGCATAATCATAAGGTGGATATTATCTGTTTTTTTTTGTAGTTGTTCATTAACATGCACAGTCCCTTTAAATAAACTAATGAATAAGCTTAACTGATCCATCGATTCTACTAATCTACAAGGCAACTTTTCTGAAGGTTTGCTGTAGAATTCTTCAAAAGACTTAAAGTGCTGATGACACATTTTTGACATTTTTTGCCATGTTTTATCAACCAAACTCATGTTCTTCATGATAATCTATGTAACAGAAACAAGCGCAGCTGCATAGATGAGTTATTAGAGAACATCGCTGCTTTTCAGCACATCTGACCAGACTGTGGTGCTGTGAGCCGAAACCAGATATAACGTCTGCAAGAGTATCTTCTTCGCAGCTTATTTAACATTGTAGTCAATGGCTTCATTGCGGTTTTTAAGTTCCTTTTCCAGTTTTACAGACAAACAGTAACGACTCAGCCTTCAATTTTATTGACAATTAATGGTTAAAAGCTCGTAAGTGCAGCATTAGTTTATTTAGGTCTCCTACAGATTTAGAATTTCATTTTGAAGAAGATAAAGAAGCAGGTGGAAGTTGGACTCACGGGGAAACAGTAGGCTGCAGTAGGAGCCCGTCTGCTCGTCTCTCCTGTCTGTGTCTGTTTACTGGAGCTTCAGCCACCAACGTGTTGAGACTTCTTACACAATGGAACTGCAATCGTGTCCTCTGGAATATTCTTTTTCAACCATCGTTGCTTCATCACATTGGTCATACAACTACTGATCGACAGACATCTGCGGCTCGGTTATATAAGGACGTCTCCGGTCATCAAATCTCCTCCAGCTGCTTCCAAAGATGCATCCTTCCCTTCATCCTCATCCTTATAAACCGGAACTATTTAAAACTCAACTGGAACCATGTAAGTTGTTATCTTCTCTCTCTTTTTTTTTTTTTCAAGGCTAATTATTTACCATGGATCGCCGTTAGCTGCGAGCTAACGCAAGGAACGAGTGTCTCTGTCATGCCTGGCAGCCGGTGACAGTGCCGCTCCTTATGAATTGTGGGTCTGCTTGTGTTGTTCTGCGTCGCTCCTTACAGTTCTGAGTTCCCTCGGTGTGGTCTTACAGGCTTTTGGCTGAAACAGTGGACCTGAGGCTGGGAGACAGACTGTGCAGCTGGCTACAGATTTCCCCAAATTCCTCAGCATTATCACATTTTTCTGAACTGGCTGATGATCCCAGAAAAAAAAAAAAAAAACACTTTCAATCTAGCTGTTCTGGAGCATCTTTCATGTTTTCCACGGCTTAGATTATACATGTGACTCACTGGTCGGACCGCAACTCTGTATGTCACTGATGACACAACATATCGGCTAGTTTTGTGACTGAAAAGCTATTAGCATTTAGCTGATCCTCCTAAACCTCGGATATTTACATAAATACACATCTGATTAACTTCTAACTGCACAGAACTACTTATTTTGTCTTGGTGTGTTGTTGTATGTCAAAGTTACTTGAAGTTAAGGTCGTGTCATCAACACTTTAATTTGTCGTTTTGATAATGATGTTACAGGGTGCTGTTCAATGGTTTTGAAATCTGTTAAAGGGGAAAGCCACTACTTATAGGAATCACATCATTTGGAAACTCAACAAAATTCTAAGTTATTCCTTTATTGCATATCAGAATAGAACACTAACAAAATATGAAGGTTGTCACTTCAAGCAACTTTGTATGAATTGGGTGTGACCCTTTCCTAAGAAGTGACAAGCCAAATGTCACAAGTTGCACATCACGTTTCCTTACCCCAGGGTGGGGTTTAATGTGTCCTCTGTGATTTAGTGGCCAGGGAGGTGCATGGTAAGTACCTCCCTGGCAGAAACAGTATTCAGTGTGTTAATTTTGTTGTTGTTGTCTGGATTAATGTCTTGTGATAAAGTTGAGGATAATAAGGATAATAAGAAAAAGTCAAACCATGACTCTCTGGTGTATTCTTTTAAATCACACTATCGGAGCTCCTGATTAGATTGATCAATTTAAGTATAGCAATGTGTCATCTGAGGAAGAGTTTAAACTTGCAGCTGAGTTTGACTGTCATTGGCACATTGGCCATAGATAAAGTTCCATTTTAGTGACTGCATTTGAGGATGAAAACAAACTTGCTTCAGCATGTGAGAGTTATAAGATACAATTCAAAGTAGGCGTCACACTGCTGCACCTCACTTTAGGGAATTCCACCTTGTGAAGGGATACAATATCCAGGAATTTTTTTCTGTTACTTTTAGAAGAAAAAAATATAAACAAAGTACACCATACTGTGAGGATCTATCCAAACTGGAAGATACCGTACTCCTCACTGTCAGCTATCATCAGTGTTTGCTTTAACTGTTGAATAGCAGACATAACAAAAAGAAGAACATCAGTGCTTCACATGCAAACTTCCCACAATACCTACATCAATGATTGCTTTTAAAGGTATTATCCTCACTTTCTGGCACGGATGGAAAAAGGGAAAATCCAATCAAAAGGAGTATTCACTGTGAACAACTATGAAAACTATATTCATAAAACTGTCAGAGTATGTTATCTTGGAAAGTCTGATAGCACAAAAGAAATAAAAAAAAAGACATAATATGTTTAGGTATGTTTCATTATTGCAGCATGAAAAATGAATATATACATCAATCAGCCATAGCATTACACCAGGGCTATTCAACTGTCCTTTGATGGCTGCAGCCCTGCACATTGTCAATTCATTCCTGTTCAAACACACCTGACTCAAATTCCCGCCATTTTATTAATTATACTGGTTTCAGGGTATTGTTAGTTTTTGTATAGATCTTAGCTCACTCACTAGTCTTCCCCCCTCTTGCCACATTTCTATGGCAAAGCAAGCACAAGCTAACTCCTCATTTAAATACTGCTGTTTGCACCTGTTAACAATTGCATGAGCAATCTTGGTTGATTACCCGCAGATGATGAAAACACAGTGTATGCAACCTTTTTGCGCCTGTAAGCTTTTTTTACTAACAAAAGTGAGTAAGGCCTGGGGTATACTTGCAAACGTTCACTCAAGCGGTCTATGTCATCTGTGAATATATTTGCTGCAGCACGTCGCAGCCAAAACGCTCGATACCGGAGGCCACCGCTAGAAGCAGTACACAGTACTTGGATACTTGGATACTGAGAATGTAAAAAAGGTCAATCTGCTGGTCAGATAGTATTTTTGGGGCATACGAGAATGACCCAGGTGTAAAAATAAACAATGTTATTGCTCTCAAGGAAGAAGAAACAATCATTTTTCTTTTGCTGCAGCGAAAGAAAAAGAGGTCTCGTCGCCAGCGGAGGTGGTATGTGCGGCCACTTAACCAAAGTCGCGGAGAAAGTTGCATGAGCACCTCTAGCGTTCAAGTCAATATTGCACCACATGCACGGGGCATGTTGCCTCGCATCAACGCGAGCGGCCTACGTGCCGTAGGTACGTTGGGAACGCGCAGGTGCCATGATGCGTACAAGGACTCGTCACCAGCAGCAAATATATTCCAGCCCTAAGGGGACCCTAGCGCTAAGCCTTAATCTGCCGAAGTTTTTCACAGATAAATATACGACTGGTTGTTATCATGAAAGCGAAAAGTCTAGTTTCTTTGGTCTAGGTTACTGATGATTAGATCCAAGTCAAACTTCTGTGCTGACACAATTCATAGTATCCATATGGAAATTAATTTCCAACCTATCCTAATCATGACATTTGCTTGGTGAGAAATATTTTGTTTACACATTCTAACAAACTTGTTTCTTGCTAGGTTGGCAGCAGACTGGTCCTCCAGACAACTGGAATTCTGATGATTGTCCTGGGGATCTTTGGGAAGTTTGGAGCAGTTTTTATTACCATCCCAGACCCTGTGATCGGGGGCATGTTCCTTGTTATGTTTGGAATGATTGCAGCTGTGGGGATATCAAACCTCCAGGTAAACACGGGAGCTATTGTGACATTCTTTATTTGAGTGAATGCTTTACAGGGCTCCAGAGTGCAACCACTGTGGTCGCACATGCACCAAAAAATTTGTTGTATGACTAACTTTTTGTCTAGGTCGGACTGGTTCACTTAACATTTCAAAGGTCTAGATGAAGCACTTAGATTATCTCACAGAATGTTTGCCTGTATATTCTGTGGTCATTCCTTGCTCAGAGAAGAACAAAAGTGTGATAACAAGCCCAGAGAATGGGAAGGTGTTCACTTCTGTTTGTCTCTGATCCACAGCTGTTCACTGTGTTGTGTGTTGGTTTGAAATTATGAGCAGAACATGGTGAAATATGTAGATGTTATCTGTTGTTTCCAATCTAAGATATTTTCACCATGTCTGAGCAAAATGAACGTAGATGAGAGTTGGATGTGTTTTGAATGCTGCAGCCCTGTCTAGGTGACATCATCTGAACTGAACAGGATGAAGTCTCCCCCAGAAATTCACGGGTAGCAAAGAGGATATAAAAATAATGATAATTTTTTTTAAAAAATCATTAAAGGAGCCCTATCATGAAAAATTGACTTTTAAGAGCTTTTCAGCATGTTACTGTATCATTTCCTCATCAAAACTCCATTTAAGTAATTTTTTTCTTCATTTGTGCATATTTAAGTAATATATATGAATATTCAGGCCAAGCTGTATCTTCGTTAACATAACTGACTGACACCGGTATATGCAACGAGCTGGCACCAATCACGAAGCGACAAACACGCATGCGCGGCAACGTAGCAAGACGCCCTCTTTGTTGAACACAAACTCAAAGAGAATCCTAACCTATACACACTCTCTGAGGAAGAAACTAACAGCCTGCAAGAAGATTTCCTCAGAGACAAACAGCCATCAGCTAACAGACGTTTGCTCCAGAGTTCAGGAGAATTTTTAAATTTTTTTTTTGTAGCAGTTCCTACTATAAAAACGCGCATGGACAGACAACAGCACAAGTGAGTGAAACACATCTCTCAGCTCAATGCTAACTGTTAGTCTATGATTTGTTCGCTAATTTACTTACTTGTCAGGGGTCTCTGTGGTACTTCTGACACGACTTTTATACTCAGTCGTGCCAAATTAGTTTCTATAGTAGCAATGGGAACATGTTTAGCTTATAAATGCCTGTATTTGACTTTTGGAACGTTTGAAAAGCATGATACAGCTCCTTTAAGCTTATTCAGCTGGGTAGGCTACACCCAAATTAAAAAGTCAGGCGTGCCAGTGCAAATAATGCAAGACGTTCATCTGGAGCCCTGCATTGATGAACTTCTACATCTTTAAACCTCAGCGGCTCTGCCTATCTGAGATGCTCCTTTTATACTCAGTCGTGTCAGCCAATTAACCTATATTAGTTGTCAAATGCTCCTCCAGTTGTTTTTGATTGTGTTGGTGCCATCAAATTTAAAATAAGCTAATATTTTCCATGATATGCTAAAATGTCACAGTGCCAGTATCAGATATGTTGCTATGATCTGTTGAAAAAAAAAAAAAGAGTTTATGAGATTTGGAGATCATTTCATTCTATTCTAGTTACATCTTGCAGCATGTCCCAGCTCTTTTGGAGTTGCTGTTTTTGTTGCTGTTTTTTGAGTATAGAAAAACAGTGCCTATGTATGAAATAGGCTTCTAAAAGGTTATTCAAATATTTCAAGTACCCCTTGATAGCCAAGATGAGACAGGAAAACAAGAAACTGGCATGAGCTATAACAAACAGTTACTGTAGCTGATGGCTAGCAGCTAACTAAGAGCAGGTGCCATCCACTTAATGTCAACACAGGGCCCAGCTGAGTGTATAAGCACTAGCCACTATCAGATGGCTGAGTAAGGAAATGATTGCTAACTGCTATAACTGAATGAAGCTAACTGTGAGGTCCTTGCAGCTTTGGAGGGTTTTGTTTCTTGGCAGCAGGTGTATTTGTGAGCTGGGCTAAAAGATTAAATTCACCATTCACTGAATAAGCAAAAATTACTCTGCAATTTTTTAAAGCCATAAAATGTTTTTTAAAAGCTTCAAAATGTGCACTTTTATGGAACACAGATGGTATTAATGGGATTAATAACTGCTAAAGTTAGACTTTAAAGGAATGAAATTCATAGTTGTATGTCAGGTCAGTCTTTGATGGTTTTTCATCATTTGCATTTGACAGGACTCACCAGCTTGTCGGCTACCAGAAAAGCACTTTCATCTCAACAAACCTTTACAGAAGTTCCTTTACAAATGTCATTAGATGATTACAAAAACAGCAATATTTATCATGGCACTTGCTAGCCCCTAAGGGTGACATTGAAAATACAACAAATGCTTGTTAATTATAGAGATTGACTACTATTTGGCTGTGTTTCTGAGCCAAGCAACAAGCTACAAAGCGAGCTAAGGTCTTATGTTATCATTTCTGCTGCAACAAGACATTTCAGCGTGTTTAAAAGAGAAGAGCCAAAGAAGGTATCTTGCCAATTAGTTACTGGGAAGTTAATTCAATATGGCATTAGGATAAATACATTGTTATGGTGAGGAAAAGGTGTTTCTATCATAGAAACAGCAATTAAGTGATTTATTGAGCTTTAACATCAGGTTTCCTAGAGTTCACAATGCTGATCTTTCCTCTTTTACAACAGACACATTCGGAAGAAAACTGGCAAAACATTTGCTGAAACTGGAAAATATTGCAGTTTTCTTACATCCAATAATAACTGCGGAAAACCTTTTGCTGGATTTATTTGCTTAAGAAAGGAACTGTTTGGCTGCTGTATAAAAGATTCATGCTGCTTTTTAAATAGCCGATAACAAAAACAAGCCACAGGGAGTCCTAGGGAGTATTTACTAGAAAGTAATACCCAAAGCACAAAACTCTTTCCTATGCTGTTGCACAACACAATTCTTTGGCTCATTATTGTGGGGAGTCCCACCCCAACAAAGTACTTTTTCCTTTAAAGAGCGTCTTTTATCAGTCTTTATAAAAAGTTGAAATCTTATACTGTTTTTCCTCTTGCATTCTAACAACTATTTGTTTAAACTGAGCAAGCACAACTCCCTTGAGTCTCACTCAATGTCAAAGTCTTGAGGGAGAAACAGTTCAGTACATGCAACATACAAAGGTATTGGCTGGAATGACAAAGTGCACACATTTAGTGTGTGGACAGAAAACTCTAGTATCATGTTTCAGTTTTTCAGAAAGACTAATGGAAAAATACATTAGAGCTTAAAGCAAATGGAACAGATAAAGAGCCAAAGTGGGACAGGTTTCTGTGCATGTGCGTATGCACGTATCTGTCCCTATCTCATATAATCTTGGCCAACACTGCATAGTGAGGTAGAAATTTTTTTGCTTTTTTTCCAATTCGATCAACCTCTTAGAGCACATTAATAGCCTGGCTTGACCCCACCCTGGCCTTTACTAAACTGTCATGATCAAGTAAATGTGAAACCCAAACCAAAATGGAATTTGGGTCATTTTTTGATTTCCAGATTATTTCTAATCATATTTCCAGATGAGTTACAGAACAGCGATGTCAGCCATTTGAGACAGAACAACAAAATAATGGCTTGCATCTGAGAGTCAATAAACCAATTTCAACAATTTGTATCTCTTATTCTCTCTGTCCCCTTTTCTCTCTCCAGTACGTTGATCTAAACTCTTCTCGCAACCTCCTCATCCTCGGCTTCTCGACCTTCAGTGGTCTTGTGTTACCTACGTGGTTCCACTCCAACCCCGGCATCATTGACACAGGTGATTTTAACAAGACCTCTTATTACTTAACTATTAATGTTATACTTTTTATTGTTGTTGAAAATACCCTGCTACAAAATTTTATGTCCCTTCAGGATTAATAAAACATTTTTCATGCATTCATTCATTCATGTTATCAGTTTTGATTGTAGTCAGGTGAACGAAATGTTCACTCCATTCTTTAATTGCACTTTTTTGTTTGTGCACTCGGAACTTTTTAAATCGGTGTTTCTCAACTCCAGTCCTCAGGACCCACTGCCCTGCATGTCTTGGAAGCAACCCTGTGTTAAAGTAGGAGCACATTGAAGAAATGCAGGGCAGTGGGTCCTGAGGACCGGAGTTGAAGTACACTGATTTAAATGACTCATCTATTTTTTTTTTGCAACTAATAGTCTCTTCAAGCCTCCCTTCTTTTTTATTATTTTGCTAACCTAATGGGCCTTGCACCTTTAAGCACTTCTCTGCACTTCTCTGCCATCAAGAGCACAAATCTGCACACAGACTTTATCTGGCTTTTTATGTATGTGGTGGTGTCTGTGTATTACCACAAGTGTTGTTTACATTTTTGCTCTTTTTAACCACCTCAATCACTGATGCGAGTTCCAGTGAAAATGTGGGAGTGACAACATTCACCAAAATGTCCCCCACCTAAACCTACCTTCAATGTAACTAAACTAAGAAAATGGCTCCAACAGCTGCTAGGAACATCTTCAGAAATCTCTGGCCCGAAGAGTGCAATCATAGAAACAGCTAAGATGCTGCACAGAGCTCTGAAGTCTCTGGCAGACCAAATGTGGAGTTTTGCTTTTATATATATTCAGTAAAAGTCATCTAGTCTTTGGTTACATTATAAGTACTGAATTCTATCATCAGCTCTTGGTGTTCATTACTTTGTTTTGCTGCTGAAATGCCAGAGAGGAGCATTTCTTTGGTAAGACAGTTTCCATAATGGACAACATGATTCTTTTAAACTGTTTTTTCTGTATTTATTTCTTAATGTTGACACAGACAACAAAAACTTGTTATACTGTATTTTGGCTGAATTCTTTGAAGCAGATGGGGTCCATTATGTCAGTCATTTTATCATATTCAAACCATCAATAGAGGGCTTTCAGGAATCCGAATTTTCCATTTTATTTTCAGTTAGCTACGACCCTAAGTCTGATGCCATCATCTTTGTAATGCACATAATTGTCCTTAAAGATTAAATTGTTTCTTACCTTTTTATGCCATTAGTTGAAACTTGCTTATAAAGTTAGAATAATTCATCCCACCTACACTAGAGAAAATAAACAACTCACTGAAATCAATACAGTAACATAAGTCTGCTGTTTAGGCATTGTAAAGAAAAATCACACATGGCATGTATGACATGCTCACACCAGAAGAGAGTTGATGCAAATAAATACACATTAGCTCTATCATTCAGTTCTATGAAATTATAGAAAGCGATGTTAAAATACAACATTTCTATCAGTTTCACACAGCTTAAACAGGAAATTGAGGATGATTTGATGATAGTGCAAACGTGTTTGTATCTCAAATAAATTTGATATCATGATTAATTTATAGTTATTCAATGGCTCGCTGTACTTGCACTTTGTCATAGTCTGGGATCCAAAATGTAAAACGACTTAAAGGCATTATAGAAAATATTTCTTTCAGCAATTTTTGCAATATTCAATAAAACTGGATTACTGGACTATATACCAGTGCTTTCCACAAGTGCCATAGAGCCGACTACTCAACTAAGTTTGGCCGGCTACTTGTTTATAATCAGAATTGGAGCAGTCGAGCTCTTGTATTACATCTCAATCACTTTCTCCACTGTTTTGAAAAAACACTGTCAGACGAGGTGAAGTTGAGGTTCATGTTTTGACTGATGGCTTTCATGGTTTGGGGAAGAAGAAAGAGCAGAAACAGAAACACCAAACAGAAAGACACTTCTTCACCCCACAAAAAGTGGACTGAATGCCACAGTATTTTTTCACTTGGCCCTAAACTTTATGTGATCTTTGGACCCCAAAAACTCCAAAATGTTGTCTTATGTAGAAAACATAACAACACGTCCTCAAAATTGTTCATACCCTCCAATTAAAGTAGCTGTCTGCGAAATAAGTTGACAAAAGTAATAATAAAAAAAATTCCATGACAATCATGGCATTGATTTTGAATTGTGGTTCAACAGAAATATAAAAACAAACACAAAAAATAAAACAAAAAAACAAGCATGATGGGGCCCCTTAGCTAAAATTTCATTGAGCAACACTTTAAGGCAATCACTGTCATAAGGTGTTTTCTGTAATGCTTAAAAATACTTACATCTGTTGACAGGTATTTTGGTGAATGGAAAGGTGCTCTAATGTGTCTGGGATGATTTTGTTTTTGTTTGTTTTAAATATTATTTTAAACTTCAATTCAAAAGCAGTATTTTGTTTCAATAAATAATAATTTTGTAATTTTTTATTTATCATCAGTTTTTTTGTTATTTGAATTACTTTTGTGAATTTAGCCTTTTCTGTAATTGGAGGGTATGAATAATTTTGAGGATGACTGTGTGTGAGTATATATATATGTGTATGTGTATATATATACATGAATATATATATATATATATATATATATATATATATATATATATATATATATATATACCCCCAACTCGGCTGGCTACAGGGATGTTTTGGTTGGCTACTCAGTGTCTCTGTAGAAAGCCCTGCACTACCCCATGCTATAATTAATTAAAAGCTGTTAAAGTAATGGTATTGAAAAACATTTGCCAATCATCTCTGCATTCCTTGCATTTTTCATTTGTCTATTGGCTCGTCAATCACTTTTACGACTGCAGTAAGAGTGACTGACAGTCAATTCAACGGGTTATAGGTGAGACTGCTCAATGAGAGTGATTGATTGGCAAGAGTGTGCCAGAAGCGGCGCACTCTCATCTGAGGTATACAGCAGGTATCTAATAATCATTCTGCTAGCAGTTAGCAACGTTCAGACAAAGACATTCTGTTTTACTTGCGTTTGTGACATGATGGGATAATTTGTACCTGCTGTTTGCTAAACACAGAGTGGCTGCTGCATGTTGTTCTGTCGTCAGGGGAGGGTGCTGTGACTCTAGCAGGTTTGTCTTGCACATGCACATTATTCAAAAACTTGCTAACAGTCTCTGCTCTCTGAAATACCGAAACATCTTCTACAGCACCTTTAACACACAACACCAACTAAATTTCAAATGGTCCTTGTATAGCTATAAAGGCCTTTACACACCGGGGCCGATGCGAATAAAATGCACGAAATTGCGAATAATTCGGAGGTGAAATATCGACGTCTTTGTCCATACACACCTAGTCCGACGCGAAATTACGATGATGCTATAGAACAAACTCGCATCCGTTATTCCACAGGAACGTGAGCACATGCAGCAGTGACGGAGGGAGAGGCGGCTGCAGGGAAACTTCTGGATGCTGAAAACAGCTGATCTAACCGTGGAGATGCCAAATGGGGATTTTAAATACAACACCTGTAGCTAATAACCTCGAATGGCTACAATGTGTAGGGAAAACACTGCTACTTCAGCTGTGACACCCCCCCCCCCCCCCCCACACACACACACACACACACACAGCCCTGTTTGCCAAACAAGAGTGCTGCCTGCAACACGAAGGTGATAACACCTGAGCCATAATGATGCAGTAACAGCGACCAAGCGACACCTCTCTCCTTTTTCCTTTCTCTTTTTGCTTGCGACCAGCTCTGTGACGTCAGAGCGCCTTCTGTGATTGGTGGATTGTGAATCTGTCGGATGCGAATATTAAGAAAATCGACCTCAGTTCGAAAGAATAAACGCCGCAAAATCGCAAGACGAAATTTTGTCACTGATGTGAACGCTCCCGTTGACTTGATATTAATTTGATTAAAGCTTTTGCCGTGCGAATCTTTCGGACGAAATTTTCGGAGTAGGTGTGTAAAGGCCTTAAGGCTGGTGTGCATGATATCCAAAACATACTTAATTTCTTACTTACTGCTTAAATAGAACATCTATTTTCTCAAATACAGTAAACTTTAACAAAGCTGCATGGCTACGGTGACCAGAATCAGAGCAGTCAGTTTGGCATCATGTAGAAAACCCATCTCTCGTTCAGGTTGCACTGGCAAAATGTACTGGTGGGCAGCTGTAGCTCAGGAGGAAGAACAGTCATCTACCAAAACACTTCCCCAGAGTATGTGGCGAATTGCACTTGAGCATGACTGAACCCCACATTGTCCCTGATGTAGCATCAAGGTATAGACATGTATAAATTACATGAAAAATACTTCATTTATCCTAGTGAGAAAATGCAATATGGTAGGGATTTTTTTGTTGTTGTTTATTCATCTTTTTTTTTTTTTTTCCGAAGGAAGCAGTAATAATGATTAATTAGGAGGTGATGGCTTGTTTTGGAGGATGGTGGTTGCTGGCAGGAGTACTTGACAGTCTCATCATTTTTCCTCATTGTGTTGTGTATACTTCATTGTTAACACCTCAGGCTTGTTCTATTTGCTATTTGTAAGCTGGTGATCTCACGTTTCCCATCAGAACAAATGGGGAAAAAAATGGTTTGAATTTCCTTTGCTTTCCCTCTACCTTCCTCCTGCCCTGCATTCTTTTCTGCTTCTTCTTCAACTTGTTTGGGATTTGGTGTTATTTCACTCATTGAACTTTTGTTGAATAGTGTTTACTACATTGGGCGCCTATGCAAAGGCTGCTTTCTCATACATACATGTGTAAGAATGGTATATTTGCAAATTAGCCACTTCAATGGATATTAGTGCGTCATCCAATACGCTGCCACTCAGAGGAATGAATATCATGAAATTGAATAAATAAACATACACGTAAGTCCAACATACATCTTAATTTCTGCAACATACCTTTGCTGAACCTTGAAACTTAAAGGAAATATGTCATATACAGTTTTTGGAAATTGCAATAAAAAGCCTAAACAAAACAAAAGAAAAAAAAAGTTGCTTATTTGAATAGTAGTGCAAAAATATAATACATAAAGAAATGGTGAATTTAACTTCATTAGTTTATACTGTGTCTAGGAACTGGTCGAGATTAGGATTTAACACCATTTTGCCATTTTTGTTGACATTGTTATTAAACCACCAACTTCCTGTTGGTGCTGAGAAACTTTAAGCTTGTCTGGAAGTCGAGGTCAGGTGTTATAGTTTCATTTAACACTAAAAGTAGGCAACAGTATAATTTTCTATTTCTAAACCTAGCTGAAGATGGAATTTAGCAGTTTGCATTTTTCTGTAAATCTGTATTTTTTCTTCCTACCCTTTCATCCACCTGTTGTCTCATATTTCCACTAGGGGTGTGCAAAATATCGATCACTGAAATTCGCGATATTTTGTGTTGCGATATCATATGATATTTTAAAAGCTGTTGATATATTTACGAAATTTCGTTGTTCTTTCTGCAGCGGTTAGATGTAGAAAAGTCCCTGCATTAGCACTGATATTATGTGCAGGCTGCAGGTTCAGGTTAAACTTTAAACATGGGAAAGTCACATAAAATGTGGAGGTTGTCATAGACCACCAGTTGTTTGAGATTATGAAGAAATAATGACTGAAATGTTTATTTTTATGTGCTTTCTTAAGAAGAACCACTGTGCACTTTGTTTAACTGTTTTGCTCATTTCATATGAACTGATGCCACTTATGAACTACTGATTGATAATATTTTGTAATTCATTTCACATGGATTCACTTTGGTCGATAAATTTGGAATGTCTTTAGGGACAAATGCTGTGGTCTATCGTGGATAAATTTATTGCAATATATTGATTTTGCAGAATTACTGTATCGTGATATTATCGTTATCGTAGGCAAACTATCATGATAGTATCGTATCGCAAGGTACCTAGTGATTCCCAGCCCTAATTTCCACCCAAAGGATGAGATACTGAAGCCAGCAATTTATTTGTTAACAAAGAAAAAGGATTGTGCTGAGATATGCAAAGGTGTAAACATGGTTGCAACATAAGTAAGATCTTATTTCTTTTCTTTACATCGCAATTCTGCACCTCAAAGATCACCAAATGCAGACCTTTAACCCACCGGTGTCCAGCTCCAGTCCTCAAGGGCTACAATCCTACAGGTTTTCTTTCCCTTCCTGCTCCAACACACCTGACTCAAATTAATGAGTCATTGTGCAGAACTTCATAGGCTGTTAGATTCATTTAATCGTGCAAGGTGTGTTGGAGCAGGAAGGGAAAGAAAACCTGCAGGATCGTGGCCAAACTGCAAATCGTCATTTAAGTATTCACATATCCAGCACTAAGAAAAGCGAATGTAGAATGGATTCCCAAAATTACAAAAATAGCTGTAGCTGAATTTAATTCCTCCATTTATCTCAACAAATTATTAAAATCATTAACATGTAATAGTTCTAGTAGACAAGTGTTTTGCACTCTTTGTGCATCTCATCACCCCGCTGGTAAACCTGCCACAGAGCAGGAGCGCAGGTAGGCATCAGTGTGCACAGGCCTGGACTGGGACAAAAATTTGGCCCTGGACTTCTTGGTCCAGACTGGCCCACCACAATCCGCACGCAGATACTGTGCCAACTTGGCCCATTGATGTACTGTACATGTAATCACACAAGCCCTTAATAACACTACTGTACTGAATAATTTCTGGAGCATTGAATAAAATAAATGATGACTACACAGTATGTTATATCTCACACAGGCTTCGCCCTCTACAGGACTCTATGGGTACAACTCTCCTCCAATTGCGTACGCGCAATGGCCCACTGAAATTTACATGTATGTAGCTGGCCAGTAGGGCGTCTACTTATTAGGCAGGTGCACCACCGGCTGCCCTCATTCCTTTTCTTTCAGGGTCGGCGAGTGCCCACTGACACATCATCTCCTAGGAAGGAGTCACCGCTCCAAGAACTTATCATCTAGAAAGGAAGCAGAGCGGGGGTGTCTGAGGATGCCATGGAGGAGGAGAGCTCCACTACCACCTCCACTTTGTTTACCAGACCTGCTCAACTTCCGCTGCAGGCTCGCCGCCTGAGCAGGACGGAAGGGAAACCTCGGCTCGATGGTGTGAAGCGCAGCTTCTGTCAGACTAGACACCCCGAAGTCACGTCTGTTGCTGCAGAGTGTGCTGGGCTCTTCTGCCCCCTCCCACTGCCTCCGAAGCCTGTGAGCCGTCTCCGGCAGGAGTTACGGCACGGCTCAACAACCTCGACCTGCTTCCATCTCCCCAGCGCTTCCCGACAACAGTGCGTGAAGGCGTCATGGCCGGAGCCGCTGAAGACCTGGACGACAGTCACGAAGATGTCTTTCATGCATGTGCAGGGCCTAACGGGCCCCGCTCGAAGATGCTGACTGTGCTCCTAATCCGCTGCCTGGTCAGGATCCAGACTGCCACTACAACCGCTGCCGTGGATGCTGCAGCTAGTAGCTACTAGCAGCGGCAACGGTTGGCACCGGCTCCCTCACTTGGTGATGCAGCAGCTGAAGAGGCTGGAGGGAGGAAGAGCATAACTAGCAGCTAGCCAGCTAGCCACTAGCTAAGTGGAAGGGAGAGAACAAAGCTGCCCCACTGTAACCTGCGGTCAGGCAAAGGGAACGACGTCAGCTAAGCTTCTCCGCGGCGGTTTCCCCAGCTAAACTACTATGGGCCCCGGACGACAGGCTTTTACAACGCCCTGCACGGGACCTCACCACACGTCGGTCTGCTGCGGGCAGCGAAGCTGGCTTGAGACACCCAACAACCTAAGTGACAGTTATGGGAGGGCCAGCGATGGCAGACCGCCTCGCTGCCCAACCTCATTGTTCTTATGGTTCATTTAATGTGGATGTTCGATATGTTTTATTAAACATGCTACTCAACTACACGGGCAATGGTTTTCCCTCCCACTTCACCATGCTCCTGGTTAACTGTGCGGACCCGACCAATGTAGCTTACGCTACACCCCTACGGGCTGCTGGTAGCTTGTAGGACCGTTACGTCTCCGCAGTGGGCCTGACATCCCGGGCCCCTCTGTTTACGAGCACAACCACACAGGACACCCTCTGCTGTCTCCGTTGTGGAAGCCACAATGGAACAGCAGAGAGCCATTGTCAACCGACGCATAATAAATGTCACTCATCGCTGGTTGTAGCGACCTCGCCGTTAGCCCTGCACGATACTAGCCGGGACTGTGTTTCTTCCACGGTTGGTCCGGCTCAGCCTGCTGACCGCCTAGCGAGGGCTGTTACCGCAGAGATGCAATGGCAATCCTCGCTTACGTCAGCACGGCAGGGCCAAGAGTGTGTTGTAACAGGAAATGAGCGCTACAGCCGGCGGCGATGCATGAAGAAATATCGCTCCCCACCAGTTGTAGCGACCTCATCGTTGGCCCTGCATACTGCTAGCCGAGGCGGCGATAGCAATCCTCGCTCACGTCAGCATGATAGGGTGAGTGATGAGAAGAGAAAAGAGACGGGCTGACCGCCTGGCGAGCAATGGCTTTCTCTGCCGAGGCGACGATAGCAATCCTTGCTCACGTCAGCATGACAGGGCGAGCGATGAGAGTGTTGTAGCACGTCAGCTTATATCGCTCGATTAACCACCTGCACTACAGTGAAGCAGTCGGATTAACACGAGCTGTATCTCGGGAAAATGACAGTAGGACGATCAGTATGTCCTACACACATTTTCCAGTCGCAAATTCCACAGCTGGATCTGCAGTAGCTCCATCGTCATTACTGTGAGATGCCGTGCTGCAGCGGTGCGTTCAGGAAACAGCATCAGGGACGACTCAGCCTTTTTCCCCCCATGGGCCAAACTTCCGTTTATGACGAGTTTGGCAGCGGAGGGGGCCGAAATTGTGTTCCACAACTTTCTAAAAGCCACACTTCAGCTACCTGCACGCCCTCTCACTCGTTTTTACGAAGCGTGGCGGGACAGCTGCATACTGACGGACTGGTTGGACAGGACCCTCAGACTGGGATATTCTCTCCAATTCTGTGGGCTCCCCAAAGCATTCAGGGGCATTCAGGAGATGAATCTATCCTCTTAAGAAGAGAAAGTTACTCGAGGGGGAAATTCAGGACCTGCTATCTAAACAGGCCATGTCTATTGTCCCTCCTCACGACAAGGAACAAGGTTTTAATTCCCCATACTTTTTGGTTCCCAAAAAGGCAGGGGGCTACAGACCCATCCTGGACCTCCATGCCCTGAACATGCACATCGGTCACAAGTCGTTCCGCATGCTAACCGTAAAGAAACTGCTGGAACTCATCCAACCAGGCGACTTGTTCTCAACCATCAACTTGAAGGATGCTTATTTCAATGTCGAGGTGGCGCCAAAACACAGGAAATTCCTGCGCTTTGCTTTCCAGGGAACAGCCTACGAATACAACAGGCTTCCATTCGGCTATTCCCTGGCCCCGCACACGTTCAGCAAATGTGTGGACGCAGCGCTACAACCACTGCGCAGCCAGGGGATGAGGGTCTTCTTTTATGTAGACAAC
This sequence comes from Atherinomorus stipes, assembly GCA_023101725.1. Classification (NCBI taxonomy): domain Eukaryota; kingdom Metazoa; phylum Chordata; class Actinopteri; order Atheriniformes; family Atherinidae; genus Atherinomorus; species Atherinomorus stipes. Next base: position 172,347 of record JALJCO010008957.1, read on the forward strand.
CTCATTGTGATGGCCAGGTCCAGACAATGGGCCATTTTTCACACAGCTCAGCTGATACTTCACCTAACCAAGTTGCGGTTTGCCATCAACTGGGAGAAGAGTACCCCACAACCGAGCCAGCAGGCCGAGTATTTGGGGATTGTGCTCGATTCTGTCAGCCTGAGAGCCACTCTGTCGGAGTCCAGACGGACAGCCCTACAGCAGGAAGTGTTCAAGCTGCGACAGAGTCCACATGTTACAGCCTTGGCTGTTATGCAGACACTGGGACACATGGCAGCAGCTCACCCAGTGGTTTCACTAGGACTGCTGCACATGTGTCGTCTTCAACGGTGGTTCAACAGCCTATGCTTAGACCTCAAAAGGCAAAGGTTTCCGCTGTTGATGGTCCCCCCTTCAGTGCAGGGCAACCTGCAGTACTGGGGATCCCCACAACATTTGCTAAACGGGACACCACTAGGTCGAGTAACCTCATACACGTTGGGGTTCACGGATGCCTCCCTAATCGGGTGGGGAGGCACCTGCCTGGGCAGGGTGATAGGTGGTATGGCCTCCAGGCGAGGACCGTCACATCAACCTCCTCAAGTTACAGGCAGTATTCCTGGTTCTCCAACACTTCAGTCACCCATTTAAGGGGAGACACGTGTTGGTGAGGACCGACAACCGCACCACAGTTGCTTACATCAACAAACAGGGCGGTGTGCATTCTGCGGCCCTGTTTACAGTGGCGGAGAACCTGTGGTCATGGGCTTAAGAGCACCTGTTATCTCTGACAGCCCTCCACGTCCCAGGAATCGAGAACAGAGGGGCCGACCTCCCCCTGGAGGACAAGAGGAGACAGCACCTAGAAGTGGTACAGCAGCACTGGACTCGATTCGGGAGAGCAACGGTGGATCTGTTTGCTAACAGATCGAACATCCACTGCTCCCATTGGTTCTCCTTGAGCCTGCAGAACCACCCACCCTTGGGGGTGGACGCGTTTGCACATGCTCCTTGGCCAAGGAGGCTGCTTTATGAGTGTGGAGCGGCTGAGGGTCATTCTGGTGGCTCCTAACTGGCGGTCAGCTCCGTGGTTCTCGCAGCTGACCACAATGTTGGTTGTTCCACCGTGGCCCATTCCCCAGTTCCAGGGGGCACTGTCTCAGGAGGCAGGCGCGGTTCAGGCGCTGCCAACCCTGGGTCAGCCACTTCTAGTCTGGCTCCTGAAAGGGACAGGCTAATTCGGGCTAGTTTGACTGCTCAGGTAGTGAGTACCATCCAAGCAGCTAGGGCTGGTTCTACCACTGCCTGTTACAGGGCTAAGTGGTTGGGTTTCCAGCACTGGTGCGAGGGGAGGAAAGTGGACCCACTGACATGTTCAGTGGGGGACATTCTTTCCTTTATACAGCTTTTGGTGGATAGAGGGCTGTCTCATGCGACTGTTAAAGTTTACACTGCAGCCATCTCATCATGCCACGAGGGGTTGGGCAGAGGTCCAGTCTTCGCCCACCCTCTGGTTAAGCAGTTTCTTTTGGGAGTCAGAAGGCTACGACCAGTGGAGCATACTTCTGTACCGCAGTGGGACTTACCGTTAGTGCTCGAGGCCCTCACTAGGGACCCCTATGAGCTTTTGGAACGCTCCTCCTTCAGAGTGTTGTCACTGAAGACAGCTTTGCTTCTTGCTCTGACATCAGCCAAGAGAGTGAGCGAACTGTGTGCCCTGTCAGTCCATCCGAGTTTACTCCTTCGTGGGGACCGCAGTGGTGCCGTCCTGAGACCTAACCCTTCCTTTTTTCCTAAGAACACAAGGAGCTCATTTCGGTCCAGTGTCATCCAACTGGAGGCTTTTCACCCTCCCCCTCATGAGGATTCTAGGGAGGTGAAACTGCATCTCCTATGCCCTGTGCGTGTGTTGACAGGCTATGTCAACTGAACAGACACTGTCAGGAACACCAACCAGTTGTTTGTGTGTCAAGAGCCGCCCACTGTGATCCAGGCGCACTCCACAAGAAGTGTGGCGGCGTCTACGGCTCTTTCAGTGGTGTGAGTGTTGAGGACATATGTACGGCGGCATCGTGGTCTTCTCCCTGCCCGTTCATAAGGTTCTATCTCTTGGATGTGTCAGGATCCTTTTCCAGGTCTGTGCTCACTGCAGGGTCACAGGACCTGTGAGAGGAAGGGTGTGTTGACTGTCTGCTTGCTTGACCCCCACGGGGTGTCATGCACCTACATTGGTTCGTGCTCTGCTGGACACAATAAGTGAGGTGCACAGGTGGTCATAGTTGAGACCCCTGTGAGGTTAGGCTACAACTTCACCCAGTCTAGCCAGATGCTGCTAACTGGGATGAAGTTGGACCCGGTACCACTCCATACGTGGCTAAGATTAATAAAGTGGTGACTGGGTCTTGGTATCAAATCAGTGGCTGGCGTGGTCAGTGTGCGGAGCCTCTCCCGTGGCAGGGAGTACATATATCACGCTTCACCTACTGTACCTATAGAGTCCAGTAGAGGGTGAAGCTTGTGTGAGATATAACGAAGGTTACGATATAGTAACCCTAGTTATATTAACACAGGCGGAGCCATCTACACAGGATCCTGCCGCTCTTTTGCCTTACGCTGAAGCTTGGTGGAATGAGGGCAGCCGGTGGTGCACCTGCCTTTATAGGTAGATGCTCTACTGGCCGGCTACGTACATGTAAATTTCAGTGGGCCATTGCGCGCACGCAATTGGAGGAGAGTTGTACCCATAGAGTCCAGTAGAGGGCCCCGCCTGTGTTAATAT